>WNGS01128462.1:0-21584 GCA_020271785.1 Procambarus virginalis
TCGTCTCTCAGAATCTGAACCGTGGGTAGTTAGAGTTCCTGGATACAGATGCTTGCTGAAGAGAGATAGATCATTAACTTGAACACCAACATTCATTACAGGCTTACCGGACTTAGGGGGAGTAGGTTTGGGCTTAGTGGATTCGGTGTTACCTTTATTTGGGACTTACCACATTTTTCTATGGTATGTCCATAGAGTCGACAATACCTACATACAGTTGAGAGGTACCTTGTTCGGGGCTCACTTTCTCGTAACTGTACCAGACTTCTTACTGGTAGTGGTTCTGGTGTCAGCCGGTGGATGAGGCTGTAAGTGTCAGCCGACTTTGCGCATATCACCAAATCGGTCTCTTCCTTATCTGCTAAGTATAAACGGACAGGAGGAGGTACACGCCTCAAGAATTCTTCAACTAGCATGAGGTTGACGAGTTCTGCAAAGGTAGAGACATGTGCAGCTTCCAGCCATTTCAAAAAAAATACTCCTTTTGGTTATTAGCAAATCTAGAAAGGTGGTGGTACTTGCCTTAAGGTGATCACGTAATTTCCGTCGGTAGCTTTCGGTGGAGAGAAGGTAGGCGTCCAAACAGCTTGCTTCAGGGTTGTGTAGTCATTTTCAGATGCCAAAGTGCTGAGGGTGACTGCAGCTCTACCTGTGAGATGTACTCTGAGAAGGGTAGACCATTGGTCTGCAGGCCAGCTAAGTTTTTAGCTAGGGTCTCAAAGGTGGTAAACATACATCGATCTCTGACTCTACGAACGGTGGCATTAACTAATAGGAGACATTGAAACATACTGGAAGACTGGCGGTAGCTTGTTGCGTTGAGCCTGGTGTGTGGTTTCCAAACTCTAGTTCTTTGATAATGCTAGAGCCAGATCCCTTGAGCTGCCGCGTGCCCAAAAGTTTCATATAGCCTCGGCTATCACTTCCTTATGTCCGGTCGTGATGGTCAAGTGGTTTAAGTCCCTGTACATACAGTTGCTTTTGGAGTATGGGTTCGAGTCACTTCTGGGGTGTGAGTTTTCAGTTGTATCTAGTCCTGGGGACCATTCAGGCTTGTTTGCATTTGTGTTCCTCACGTGTTGCCCCAAAAAATGAGGTGATTTGATAAAATGCTATGCCCAAGATTACCATCCGAGTGCCGGCGGGGAAGTGGTTCATATAGCCTCGGCTATCACTTCCTTATGTCCGGTCGTGATGGTCAAGTGGTTTAAGGCGTCCCTGTACATACCAGTTGCGTTGCTCCTGGGAGTATGGGTTCGAGTCACTTCTGGGGTGTGAGTTTTCAGTTGTATCTAGTCCTGGGGACCATTCAGGCTTGTTTGCATTTGTGTTCCTCACGTGTTGCCCCAAAAAATGAGGTGATTTGATAAAATGCTATGCCCAAGATTACCATCCGAGTGCCGGCGGGGAAGTGGTTCATATAGCCTCGGCTATCACTTCCTTATGTCCGGTCGTGATGGTCAAGTGGTTTAAGGCGTCCCTGTACATACCAGTTGCGTTGCTCCTGGGAGTATGGGTTCGAGTCACTTCTGGGGTGTGAGTTTTCAGTTGTATCTAGTCCTGGGGACCATTCAGGCTTGTTTGCATTTGTGTTCCTCACGTGTTGCCCCAAAAAATGAGGTGATTTGATAAAATGCTATGCCCAAGATTACCATCCGAGTGCCGGCGGGGAAGTGGTTCATATAGCCTCGGCTATCACTTCCTTATGTCCGGTCGTGATGGTCAAGTGGTTTAAGGCGTCCCTGTACATACCAGTTGCGTTGCTCCTGGGAGTATGGGTTCGAGTCACTTCTGGGGTGTGAGTTTTCAGTTGTATCTAGTCCTGGGGACCATTCAGGCTTGTTTGCATTTGTGTTCCTCACGTGTTGCCCCAAAAAATGAGGTGATTTGATAAAATGCTATGCCCAAGATTACCATCCGAGTGCCGGCGGGGAAGTGGTTCATATAGCCTCGGCTATCACTTCCTTATGTCCGGTCGTGATGGTCAAGTGGTTTAAGGCGTCCCTGTACATACCAGTTGCGTTGCTCCTGGGAGTATGGGTTCGAGTCACTTCTGGGGTGTGAGTTTTCAGTTGTATCTAGTCCTGGGGACCATTCAGGCTTGTTTGCATTTGTGTTCCTCACGTGTTGCCCCAAAAAATGAGGTGATTTGATAAAATGCTATGCCCAAGATTACCATCCGAGTGCCGGCGGGGAAGTGGTTCATATAGCCTCGGCTATCACTTCCTTATGTCCGGTCGTGATGGTCAAGTGGTTTAAGGCGTCCCTGTACATACCAGTTGCGTTGCTCCTGGGAGTATGGGTTCGAGTCACTTCTGGGGTGTGAGTTTTCAGTTGTATCTAGTCCTGGGGACCATTCAGGCTTGTTTGCATTTGTGTTCCTCACGTGTTGCCCCAAAAAATGAGGTGATTTGATAAAATGCTATGCCCAAGATTACCATCCGAGTGCCGGCGGGGAAGTGGTTCATATAGCCTCGGCTATCACTTCCTTATGTCCGGTCGTGATGGTCAAGTGGTTTAAGGCGTCCCTGTACATACCAGTTGCGTTGCTCCTGGGAGTATGGGTTCGAGTCACTTCTGGGGTGTGAGTTTTCAGTTGTATCTAGTCCTGGGGACCATTCAGGCTTGTTTGCATTTGTGTTCCTCACGTGTTGCCCCAAAAAATGAGGTGATTTGATAAAATGCTATGCCCAAGATTACCATCCGAGTGCCGGCGGGGAAGTGGTTCATATAGCCTCGGCTATCACTTCCTTATGTCCGGTCGTGATGGTCAAGTGGTTTAAGGCGTCCCTGTACATACCAGTTGCGTTGCTCCTGGGAGTATGGGTTCGAGTCACTTCTGGGGTGTGAGTTTTCAGTTGTATCTAGTCCTGGGGACCATTCAGGCTTGTTTGCATTTGTGTTCCTCACGTGTTGCCCCAAAAAATGAGGTGATTTGATAAAATGCTATGCCCAAGATTACCATCCGAGTGCCGGCGGGGAAGTGGTTCATATAGCCTCGGCTATCACTTCCTTATGTCCGGTCGTGATGGTCAAGTGGTTTAAGGCGTCCCTGTACATACCAGTTGCGTTGCTCCTGGGAGTATGGGTTCGAGTCACTTCTGGGGTGTGAGTTTTCAGTTGTATCTAGTCCTGGGGACCATTCAGGCTTGTTTGCATTTGTGTTCCTCACGTGTTGCCCCAAAAAATGAGGTGATTTGATAAAATGCTATGCCCAAGATTACCATCCGAGTGCCGGCGGGGAAGTGGTTCATATAGCCTCGGCTATCACTTCCTTATGTCCGGTCGTGATGGTCAAGTGGTTTAAGGCGTCCCTGTACATACCAGTTGCGTTGCTCCTGGGAGTATGGGTTCGAGTCACTTCTGGGGTGTGAGTTTTCAGTTGTATCTAGTCCTGGGGACCATTCAGGCTTGTTTGCATTTGTGTTCCTCACGTGTTGCCCCAAAAAATGAGGTGATTTGATAAAATGCTATGCCCAAGATTACCATCCGAGTGCCGGCGGGGAAGTGGTTCATATAGCCTCGGCTATCACTTCCTTATGTCCGGTCGTGATGGTCAAGTGGTTTAAGGCGTCCCTGTACATACCAGTTGCGTTGCTCCTGGGAGTATGGGTTCGAGTCACTTCTGGGGTGTGAGTTTTCAGTTGTATCTAGTCCTGGGGACCATTCAGGCTTGTTTGCATTTGTGTTCCTCACGTGTTGCCCCAAAAAATGAGGTGATTTGATAAAATGCTATGCCCAAGATTACCATCCGAGTGCCGGCGGGGAAGTGGTTCATATAGCCTCGGCTATCACTTCCTTATGTCCGGTCGTGATGGTCAAGTGGTTTAAGGCGTCCCTGTACATACCAGTTGCGTTGCTCCTGGGAGTATGGGTTCGAGTCACTTCTGGGGTGTGAGTTTTCAGTTGTATCTAGTCCTGGGGACCATTCAGGCTTGTTTGCATTTGTGTTCCTCACGTGTTGCCCCAAAAAATGAGGTGATTTGATAAAATGCTATGCCCAAGATTACCATCCGAGTGCCGGCGGGGAAGTGGTTCATATAGCCTCGGCTATCACTTCCTTATGTCCGGTCGTGATGGTCAAGTGGTTTAAGGCGTCCCTGTACATACCAGTTGCGTTGCTCCTGGGAGTATGGGTTCGAGTCACTTCTGGGGTGTGAGTTTTCAGTTGTATCTAGTCCTGGGGACCATTCAGGCTTGTTTGCATTTGTGTTCCTCACGTGTTGCCCCAAAAAATGAGGTGATTTGATAAAATGCTATGCCCAAGATTACCATCCGAGTGCCGGCGGGGAAGTGGTTCATATAGCCTCGGCTATCACTTCCTTATGTCCGGTCGTGATGGTCAAGTGGTTTAAGGCGTCCCTGTACATACCAGTTGCGTTGCTCCTGGGAGTATGGGTTCGAGTCACTTCTGGGGTGTGAGTTTTCAGTTGTATCTAGTCCTGGGGACCATTCAGGCTTGTTTGCATTTGTGTTCCTCACGTGTTGCCCCAAAAAATGAGGTGATTTGATAAAATGCTATGCCCAAGATTACCATCCGAGTGCCGGCGGGGAAGTGGTTCATATAGCCTCGGCTATCACTTCCTTATGTCCGGTCGTGATGGTCAAGTGGTTTAAGGCGTCCCTGTACATACCAGTTGCGTTGCTCCTGGGAGTATGGGTTCGAGTCACTTCTGGGGTGTGAGTTTTCAGTTGTATCTAGTCCTGGGGACCATTCAGGCTTGTTTGCATTTGTGTTCCTCACGTGTTGCCCCAAAAAATGAGGTGATTTGATAAAATGCTATGCCCAAGATTACCATCCGAGTGCCGGCGGGGAAGTGGTTCATATAGCCTCGGCTATCACTTCCTTATGTCCGGTCGTGATGGTCAAGTGGTTTAAGGCGTCCCTGTACATACCAGTTGCGTTGCTCCTGGGAGTATGGGTTCGAGTCACTTCTGGGGTGTGAGTTTTCAGTTGTATCTAGTCCTGGGGACCATTCAGGCTTGTTTGCATTTGTGTTCCTCACGTGTTGCCCCAAAAAATGAGGTGATTTGATAAAATGCTATGCCCAAGATTACCATCCGAGTGCCGGCGGGGAAGTGGTTCATATAGCCTCGGCTATCACTTCCTTATGTCCGGTCGTGATGGTCAAGTGGTTTAAGGCGTCCCTGTACATACCAGTTGCGTTGCTCCTGGGAGTATGGGTTCGAGTCACTTCTGGGGTGTGAGTTTTCAGTTGTATCTAGTCCTGGGGACCATTCAGGCTTGTTTGCATTTGTGTTCCTCACGTGTTGCCCCAAAAAATGAGGTGATTTGATAAAATGCTATGCCCAAGATTACCATCCGAGTGCCGGCGGGGAAGTGGTTCATATAGCCTCGGCTATCACTTCCTTATGTCCGGTCGTGATGGTCAAGTGGTTTAAGGCGTCCCTGTACATACCAGTTGCGTTGCTCCTGGGAGTATGGGTTCGAGTCACTTCTGGGGTGTGAGTTTTCAGTTGTATCTAGTCCTGGGGACCATTCAGGCTTGTTTGCATTTGTGTTCCTCACGTGTTGCCCCAAAAAATGAGGTGATTTGATAAAATGCTATGCCCAAGATTACCATCCGAGTGCCGGCGGGGAAGTGGTTCATATAGCCTCGGCTATCACTTCCTTATGTCCGGTCGTGATGGTCAAGTGGTTTAAGGCGTCCCTGTACATACCAGTTGCGTTGCTCCTGGGAGTATGGGTTCGAGTCACTTCTGGGGTGTGAGTTTTCAGTTGTATCTAGTCCTGGGGACCATTCAGGCTTGTTTGCATTTGTGTTCCTCATGTTAATTAATATATATATATATATATATAATATATATATATATATATATATATATATATATATATATATATATATATATATATATATATATATATATATATATATATATATATATATATATTCATCAGAGACTGATAAGTGTGTAAGAGTGCATTACGTATCAGAGTGACTTTGGAAATCACCGGGCAGGTACCACAGGTGGCATGCTTGCTGCCAGGTACACACCACAGCGTTGCCAAGTGTATCTGCAGCTTATTCACACCTCTCTACCTGCTATTAATACTACGGTACGGTTAGTGTTATATATAATTTTGCAGTTGTTAGTTTTATTGCACTGTATTCAGAAATTGTTTGTGCACACTGAGGAGCTACACATGTGACAAACTGATACATTTGGCAAGAATCTTAGCTCGGACTGCGTGACCTTGAAAACAGGCGCACTTATGTTGAGCAGAGAGGCCTAACTCCTCGTGCCCCGCCTCTTAGTTGTGGTTCTGCATGCATAAATAGTGTGTGAATTTTTACTACTGATCCTGCGATATGATTGGAGTCCCTTTGCTGTGTGGTTGATGTGTAACTCTGTGGTTCGTGTTGTGTGCAGCTGTGAACCTGCCCAGGCGACACTCGAGGCATGGCGACTGATGCCTTAGGGGCAGGTTCTGCCTCAGTGGCCTCACACCAGAGTGCTAGTACATCAAGTGGTCTACACGAGGAAGATACACGCATGGTATCTGTCACAGTGGACTCAAATGCTGGACAGGAGGAGACTGATAGTGACGAAACTCCTTGGATAACTGTTGCGTCCCGGAGGAAGACACACGGAGTCGAAAATTTCATAAATCGTAACCATGTGAAGAAAAGAACCAGCCTGCATTTTCCCCCGGGCACGGGAACCGCAACGAAATATGCATGGTTGGCTGAGGCAGCCAAAACACACCCTGGTGGTGGGTATTGGTTGGCGAATAGACATGCAAACCATGTTCGTATGAACATTTCTGATGAGATGGTGCAACGATTCTGTACTCAAGAGCTTGCTGGTATAACAATGAGGAAACCACCATCGCCTGCTTATACCCACAGGACACCTGTCATCATTTTTGGTCTGGACCTCTACCAGGATCACACACTGGTAGAACAGCATGAATATATTTCCAATGCGAAAAGAACAAAGGGCTGAGAGATTATTGTCGCCAACTGGACCAGCGAAGAGACTCCGCCGGAAAGATTTACTGTTCCTAGTGCTTATCGGCAACTAACAATGAAGATTTACAACCCTCCCAGGCGCAGGTGTTATAAGTGCCAACGGTGGAATCATGTTGCAAGGAACTGTAGGAATGATGAGCGGTGTGGCCACTGTGCCAGAAAGCATGCAACGTCTGTGTGTGATGCTAAAAAGGGTGGTGCACTGAAACTGAGGCGTGCAAACTGTGACATGGAGGGCGTTCCCGCCTGGCATGAGGACTGTGCCTCACTCCCGCCGAGACGGGCTGCCCGGGGTACACCAGCTGGGGGCGCCAGTAACCACCGTGGCTCATCTGCTGTGCCACCACCGGTCACTCCGTCACACTCTCCTGCCTTACCCAACCACTCCAACACCACGGCTCGTAGCTCGAGTGACAGTTGTAGTCCCTACCACTTCAGGTTGGTCGAGGGGGCCCGGATCAGGCACAGAAAATTAGTGAGCTTATGAATACAGTAGGAGAACAAAGCAAAATTGTGGAAACGGTGACCAAGCAGATAACTGAACAAAATAAAGAAATCATGCACCAAAAGAAGATGATAACCACTCTTCAGGAAACTGTGAGAGCATTAACTGTGTGCGGGCCACACCACCCTGGGGTACCACCATGTGGTCCCAGGCGGCCAGCACCCCAGGGGAGACCCCAGCAGGGGGTGTCCCAGCCCTCGCGCCAGCTGGGTCCACCCACCACGGCTCCCTATACCCCAGCCTCATCAACGTCGTGCGCTATGAACAGAGGTCAACTATTCCACGTAGAAACGCATAGTGCTGTTGATGAGTATTATGACGCAACCGATCCTGATAATGAACAAAGTGACACTGAGGGTGAGAACTTTAAGGAAGATGACGATCATGATGTTGATACCGGGTCTAATAAACTCTGTTTGAAGGAAAATAGTAGTGGAAATGATGAAAGTGATTGTGATAAAGAACAAAGTGAAACCAGTGACGCTTGTAGTGATAGACGAAGTTCAACTGGACGTGGATGCCCGCCTCGGGCCGCGCACACCACATCCCAGATGGTTCCACCGTGACAACTTTAAAGATATGGTGACAGGTAATATGCTGACTAAAGGGGGAAAAGAAGCTGTAATAGAGCACTACAACCGGTATCGGGAGACAGTTGCTTTCCTGAAACTGCAGACTGATAAAGTACAAAAGAACAATGGCGGCCTCTGAATCTCATAAAAACAAGTACAGTGTCATCAAGATACTCAGTTGGAATATTGCTTCTCTTAGAAAACGGTATTCAGACCTCCATCATAAGGTTATGACTGAAGACATAGATATTGTCTGCCTCCAAAAAAACCTAACTCCCGCCGGTAAAACCCCGCAAAATTTGCTTAGTTATCAGTGTTACAATCCTAGATAAAAAAAATACGTGTCTCATGTATGTTAAAAAATCCCTGCCGCATGAGCCACTTCCCGCCAAACAACGAGAGGGGGTTTCAATATCATGGTATCCGGGTACACGTTGGTAACTCTACACTTAATGTTTTTAATGCCTATGCACCTACTGGTCTCTTCCAGTATACTGACCTACCTAGTTTTGCACATACTGATTCTACAATATTAATTGGGGATTTAAATGCTAAACACAAACAATTAGGGGATCAACTCACAAACACCAACAGGAGAAGATTGGTGGCACTTCTTGATGCATATGGTGATGCTCAAATTATCAGTAAGAATCAACCAACGCAAATATCCTAGCAGGTTTATATATATTATATAAGATATATAAATATAAATATATATATATATATATATATAGATATATATAGAGATATATATATATATATATATATATATATATATATATATATATATATATATATATATATATATATATATATATATATATATATATATATATATATATATATATATATATATATATATATATATATATATATATGTCGTACCTAGTAGCCAGAACGCACTTCTCAGCCTACTATGCAAGGCCCGATTTGCCTAATAAGCCAAGTTTTCATGAATTAATTATTTTCGACTACCTAACCTACCTAACCTAACCTAACCTAACTTTTTCGGCTACCTAACCAAACCTAACCTATAAAGGTAGGATAGGTTAGGTTAGGTAGGGTTGGTTAGGTTCGGTCATATATCTACGTTAATTTTAACTGCAATAAAAAATTTTTTACCTCATACATAATGAAATGGGTAGCTTTATCATTTCATAAGAAAAAAAATTGTGAAAATATAATAATTCATGAAAACTTGGCTTATTAGGCAAATCGGGCCTTGCATAGTAGGCTGAGAAGTGTGTTCTGGCAACTAGGTACGACATATATATATATATATATATATATATATATATATATATATATATATATTGTCGGGGTGTCACGGTTCTCGTTAGTGAAGGGTTAAAGCAACGGTAGACTGGATCTCCTCTCCAGGTGGTTGCTCCGACAATAACCCTTACTCACCGTCGTTCTACGGGTCTTCCCTCGATCCTCTAGGCTCCACTGCACGCCCCGGAGAGTACCCCAGTCGATCTCACAACCGGCCTTAAATTGCAAGATGAGTGGAGGCACAGATCGTTCCCTCAATCTGTGGCCCGCCCCGACACAGAACTCTTACACAGCCTTTAAGGTCGCCAACTGGTGTTTTTAGGTGTCCAGTAACACTGCAGTGGTGAGGTGTAATTGTGGTAATTGTGGTAAGAGCAATTTCAAATAATATGGTATCAGGCAGGTCACTCTGTTTTACTTCATTACACGGTCACAAGATAAATGGAGGGGATGATATCAAACACCAAAGAGTTTTGGTATTTTACTTAAAAGACAACGAGAAATATATATGCATCAATGTATCAGGAACAATATATGACAACTGCTCAATCCATAGCAGAATAATCTGGAGCGCACCGATATGGCAACACCGGCAGCGCCACGCGTCACCTGTCAGATATCAGCTGACCGGGGCCCTCGCGATCGTGAGAACAGACTAGTACTTGTTTTCTAATTCTATCACGATCCCCGTTTATTTAACTTTTTCGCAAAACACTGTATTCAACATTCACATGGCATACTTATGATTTCACTGGCCTCACGATCAATATCTTATTCACACTGCACTCACAGTGACTTTTCACCGTACCAAAAGATTACTCTATTCTTAATAATATTTACTGTGAATGCACTCGCTTGATCACTGAACTTTTCTTTATATCTATACTTTCTCTTAAAGAGATATCACTGGCAATCACTTCACGTATATGATATTATTCAGTACACAGGCATGTACATAGATAAATCAGTAATCAAATTACAGGCATATATATATATAAATCATGGAGATCAATACACAGGCATTTATATCAATAGATCATGGAGATCAACACACAGGCATTTATATCAATAAATCATGGAGATCAATACACAGGCATTTATATCAATAAATTCTAGGCTCATAGCCTAACACCAATATCTGGTTTACTACCAATATATATAATAATAATAATCACAGGAAATTAATAATAGTCACAGTAAATTCTTTGATGAATCCTGGTGCTTGCACACACCCACACATAGATATATATGTAAACTGATACTGTGAGCGCTCTGGGTAGCCTCACCACACACTGTGCTCTCTGTGACTTAGACTCAGGTGAGACTTGCTCACGACATATAAAATATCCTGACAAGAAAATATATAGCTAACTAAAGGGGAAATGGGAGGGTAACTGTAAACACCTACTTCACCTATCCTAGGATGACAGTTGGGTTGTAGCTCCTGGTCCAGGCTCTCGCCTCGTACACCCTCCAGAAACACAAGCCAACGCCTTAGGATTTTCGCGTCTCGCCGCTTTCTGTACACTGCAGGTCCGTGCTCCTTCCTCTACAGTACGTCGCAGGGTTGAAGTCGGTCTCCTGGCCGTCAACTTTCCTCCCAACTACGGCAGCCAGCCTACGTCTCGGCGGTCGTCGCACGTTTCCCAATTAGTCCTTGTCACTGTACTCCCAGAGGAACTGCCTCTCACCACTACGAAGTCACTGTGAAGTTATCAGCCGTCCCAGACGATACTGCTTAAGCTCCACACGCACAGCACCCGACTTCAGAGCACTTGAAGCTCACTTCACTGTCAATTCCCTCGTCGTCTAGATATATCGCTAGGTATTTGGGAAGACTTCTCGACGTGCTTGCATCCAACTGTTGACTCGTAGGGTTCCACGAAGGTGGGGTTACTGTCAAACTTGACAGGATCGTCGATCACACGTTCAACCTGGTTGACAAGGCGGTCAACCCGGTTCACTCACGGTGGATTGGCCCGGCCACTAAGCTGTCTCTTATACTGGTGAACTGCCAAGGACGTCACACGTCGATGCCCGGCCCACTTCTTGCAACGCACCTGTCCCTGAGCACTTGTTGCTCAATATTCTGTCAATTCCTTATCTGAGCCACATCTGGGTTGCAGGAAGACCTCACAGAGTGCGCGCTAACAACTGGAGACGCTTACATCCACCGGAGTTCGGTAAATCCGTCACTCTGACAGGATGACCGATCGCACGTCCTGCCTCTCGGACGTGTCGTGAAAGACTGATAGCGCTAAGGCGCCACCACGGCTGGACTCCCCCTGCCTATGTGACGTCACTTTTCCAAAGTCGGTTTTCATTGGCTCCCAGTGCCACGTCGCTGACGGTGACCAATCTGGCGACACTGACGTCACACAGTTTTGGCGGGAGAACAGACTCGCCAGCGCCATATTGGCTCCCTAAAGGGCCTATCCCACAGGCCAAAATACTATATTTTCGCAAATTTCTCGGCTCATCGAGAATACTGTTCTCTCCCACATATGTTCAATTGATGCCTGCAATGTAGAGAACGCTCGGGAATAGTGGACATGACTCTTACAGCAGGCGTGGGAGAATTAGAAGGGGGGGAACACCGTCACATACCCCTCCCCTTAAAATAAGAGTCATGTCTGGTTAGTGCATGCGGGACAACGCATCTGCGACTACGTTGTCCTTTCCACTGAAAATCTTGGCTTCCAGCCAGTATTGCAGCCGCCAATGTGTGACACTCCTCATGTGTCTGCAGACCGTCTTCAAGGTCATCCTGGGCGTCCACTGCTTACCTATTACGGACCGAGGGCTCCACACCTCGCGTCCGTTCACCAGCTGGAACTGTGAGAAGTTTAACGGTTCTGCCACTGCTTTGCGAATGGCCAACAAAACAGGGTCCGCTGTCTCTTCCCACTCGTCTTCCTGCTCTACGCAGAACATTCTCAGAGCTGTCTCTGAGGTGGAGTGGAATCTTCCGACCGCCCCCTTCGACTGCGATCGGTAGGGCGACGACCGAATCTGCATCACTCCCCAATTTATCACTGTTCGTCTGACACACTCAGACCGGAATATATTTCCACTGTCAGCCTGATTTTCCCTGGGCCTCCTCACCCAAGAGAAAAGATGTTGTAGTTGCCCAGCCACTTCTCTCGACGTTGAACGTCGCATCGTGGTCACCCCTAGGTGACCCGCAGAGTCAACAGCGTGCAACGGACTCAACACTGCCGCTCTGCACTTGGCTGGCAACGCTACTTGGTCTCTCGTACCTGGAGAGGCTTTTCCGACCTCCATCCTTACAGGTTTACACTGTCTTACTAATATGCCTTCTTGCCTGTTAAAGTGAGTAGCTTTCTCGGGACCAATACGTCCTCCTTTGGCCTTACAAATCAACTTGGGGAATTCTGCCTGCTGCACCTCCTCGAGACGAGTGCGGTCCACCCCAGGAGAACCGGTGAGGGTCACCTGTACCTCACCTTCTGGGCTGCCTTCGCCCTCCACTCGCTCTCCGGGTTCCATGACGAGGTGATCATTCCCAGGCCGTCGGACGTCTCCTCGTCGGCCTTATCAGATCCACGCTCTCCTCGTCCGTCGCACTGCCTCGGAATTACAGCACATACAGGGAACGCCTCCATGGCGATTCCTTTCTCGTCCCCACAGGCGTCGAACACTTCGCCTTTCTTCTCGAAGTGCTCCAAGCACTCCTCGTCCTTCACGAGGTTCGGTAGGACACGTCCTCCACATGCGTCATTTCCCAAAATGACCTGTGCCTCCCTCGTGGGCATCGTCGCACAGACCCCCACTACTAGGGTTTGGCATCCATAATCCGAACTCAGGGTTACCTGGTGTAGGGGCATCTGCACTGGGCCTCCCACAGTGGTCACACTTGCCTCACCTACACAGGTATTCTCGTGACACTCAGGGAAAAGGGTTCTGCTCACCAGGGTAAATTCCGCCCCAGTATCTCTCAGCATCATTACCGGGATGGGGTCTGCGTCCCCCACCCTTACAGTTCCCTCACGCACGAATGGGTTAGCCTCCTTCTTCCTACGTACGGGTCCATCCCGCACTCCTTCGGCTAACTGGTCCTCTACCCGTACAAAAGCAACGTAACCCCGCTGCTTAGGACGTCTGCATTCGCGCGCCATGTGTCCTATTAACCCGCAGTTGAAACAGCGGATCCTTCTTCTTCCGCGGACTTCTCTTGCGCCTTCCAAAGACTCATGCTCAGCTTCTCCGGCCGTAACGATAACAAGATCTCTTGAGCTCTCCCTCGGTGACTTCTTCGGCGGTTCCACAGCACTCTTCTGTCCTCTGCTGTCTCCATTCGAGGGGTAGGACTTGGGAGAACTCGGTCCTGTCCTCCATCCGTCCGACCTTCTATTATTCCTCCCATAACTGGAGAATGCGGGCGGTCGGTGCTGTCCCTCTCGACGTGGACGTAAGCTTCTTCTAGCATGTCTGCTCGATCGGCCGCGGCTCTCAGGTCCTTGATGTCCGCCTCCTTTACTCTCACCCTAATCTCGGGAGAGAGCACGGACATGAACTTTTCCATGACCATCAGCCCTTTGATGTCTTCAGCCGATCTTGCTCCTTCTGACTCCAGCCATTTCAAGAATTTCCTTTCCATGTCCCTCGCCGTCTCCGCATACGATTTTCCTGGCGATCGGGTACATTCTCTGAACCTCTTTCTATAGCACTCCGGCGTCAGCTTGAACGAATGGAGCACGGCCCGTTTTACTGCATCATAGTTGGTACATTCCTGGAGGTCGAGCATATTGTAAGCTTCACGAGCTTCACCAGTGAGCCTTCCCTGAACTAGCTCCGCCCACTCTGCCCTCGGCCACTTCTTCAACGTAGCGACCCTTTCGAAATGCTCGAAGAAGCCCTCAGCCTCATTAGGCACGAAGACGGGCAAATCCCTCTCTCTCACTCGGCGGTCTTCCTGCTGTTGTGGTGGGGCAGTTGGAACTAGTCCTAGCTCAGCTCGCTTCAGCTCAATCTCCTTGTTCGCTTCAACCTCCTGCAGCTTCGTCCTAGCATCTATTTCGCGCTCCTTCAGCTGTGCCTCTCGTTCTTCTCTACGCTGCTGTGCTTCTTTTCTTCTCTGCGCAGCTGTGCTTCTCTTTCTGCTCAGCTGTGCTTCTCTTCTCTTCTCGCGCAGCTGTGCTTCTCTTTCTTCTCTGCGCAGCTGTGCTTCTTTTCTTCTCTGCAGCTGTGCTTCCTGCTTCGCAGCTGTGCTTCTCTTTCTTCTCTGCGCAGCTGTGCTTCTCTTTCTGCTTCCTCGCGCTTCAGCTGTGCTTCTTGTTCGCGCTCTTCCTTGCGCAGCTGTGCTTCTATCTGCATCTTCATTATTTCCAGCTTGACACTGCGCCTACTGCCACTGGATCCCCGGCTGCTGCCACCGATACTCAGGTTCTCTCCCACACTGGCAGGTGTCTGTGGCCGTTCCTCTCCGAAGGCTTCATCACGTGCCTTGAGCTGTGCCATGATCTCAAGTCTTCTTTCTCCCACTTTGGAAGCTCTCAACTTGATCCCAAAGTGGTCGGCGATCGTCTGCAGCTGTGCCTTGGTGCACTCCTCCAGTACTTGTCGTCTCTCGTGTCGATAAAACTGGCTACTTTATCATCCTCCATCTTGTGACTATGAGTGAAAACTTAGGCCTGATATCTAATACCACAATTACAACCTTGATCTTGCTCGTTATCCTGGCAAGGTCGCCAATGTCGGGGTGTCACGGTTCTCGTTAGTGAAGGGTTAAAGCAACGGTAGACTGGATCTCCTCTCCAGGTGGTTGCTCCGACAATAACCCTTACTCACCGTCGTTCTACGGGTCTTCCCTCGATCCTCTAGGCTCCACTGCACGCCCCGGAGAGTACCCCAGTCGATCTCACAACCGGCCTTAAATTGCAAGATGAGTGGAGGCACAGATCGTTCCCTCAATCTGTGGCCCGCCCCGACACAGAACTCTTACACAGCCTTTAAGGTCGCCAACTGGTGTTTTTAGGTGTCCAGTAACACTGCAGTGGTGAGGTGTAATTGTGGTAATTGTGGTAAGAGCAATTTCAAATAATATGGTATCAGGCAGGTCACTCTGTTTTACTTCATTACACGGTCACAAGATAAATGGAGGGGATGATATCAAACACCAAAGAGTTTTGGTATTTTACTTAAAAGACAACGAGAATATATATGCATCAATGTATCAGGAACAATATATGACAACTGCTCAATCCATAGCAGAATAATCTGGAGCGCACCGATATGGCAACATCCGGCAGCCCCTGCGTCACCTGTCAGATATCAGCTGACCGGGGCCCTCGCGACCGTGAGAAAAGACTAGTACTTGTTTTCTAATTCTATCACGATCCCCGTTTATTTAACTTTTCGCAAAACACTGTATTCAACATTCACATGGCATACTTATGATTTCACTGGCCTCACGATCAATATCTTATTCACACTGCACTCACAGTGACTTTTCACCGTACCAAAAGATTACTCTATTCTTAATATATTTACTGTGAATGCACTCGCTTGATCACTGAACTTTTCTTTATATCTATACTTTCTCTAAAGAGATATCACTGGCAATCACTTCACGTATATGATACTATTCAGTACACAGGCATGTACATAGATAAATCATTGATCGAATCACAGGCATATAATATATAAATCATGAGATCAATACACAGATAATACATCATGAGATCAACACACAGGCATTATATCAATATCATGGAGATCAACACACAGGCATTTATATCAATAATCATGGAGATCAACACACAGGCATTTATATCAATAGATCTTGGAGATCAATACACAGGCATTTTATCAATAAATCTTGGCTCATAGCCTAACACCAATATCTGGTTTACTACCAATATATATATATAATAATCACAGGAAATTAATAATAGTCACAGTAAATTCTTTGATGAATCCTGGTGCTTGCACACACCCACACATAGATATATATGTAAACTGATACTGTGAGCGCTCTGGGTAGCCTCACCACACACTGTGCTCTCTGTGACTTAGACTCAGGTGAGACTTGCTCACGACATATAAAATATTCTGACAAGAATATATATAGCTAACTAAAGGGGAAATGGGAGGGTAACTGTAAACACCTACTTCACCTATCCTAGGATGACAGTTGGGTTGTAGCTCCTGGTCCAGGCTCTCGCCTCGTACACCCTCCAGAAACACAAGCCAACGCCTTAGGATTTTCGCGTCTCGCCGCTTTCTGTACACTGCAGGTCCGTGCTCCTTCCTCTACAGTACGTCGCAGGGTTGAAGTCGGTCTCCTGGCCGTCAACTTTCCTCCCAACTACGGCAGCCAGCCTACGTCTCGGCGGTCGTCGCACGTTTCCCAATTAGTCCTTGTCACTGTACTCCCAGAGGAACTGCTCTCTCACCACTACGAAGTCACTGTGAAGTTATCAGCCGTCCCAGACGATACTGCTTAAGCTCCACACGCACAGCACCCGACTTCAGAGCACTTGAAGCTCACTTCACTGTCAATTCCTCGTCGTCTAGATATATTACTAGGTATTGGGAAGACTTCTCGACGTGCTTGCATCCAACTGTTGACTCGTAGGGTTCCACGAAGGTGGGGTTACTGTCAAACTTGACAGGATCGTCGATCACACGTTCAACCTGGTTGACAAGGCGGTCAACCCGGTTCACTCACGGTGGATTGGCCCGGCCACTAAGCTGTCTCTTATACTGGTGAACTGCCAAGGACGTCACACGTCGATGCCCGGCCCACTTCTTGCAACGCACCTGTCCCTGAGCACTTGTTGCTCAATATTCTGTCAATTCCTTATCTGAGCCACATCGGGTTGCAGGAAGACCTCACAGAGTGCGCGCTAACAACTGGAGACGCTTACATCCACTGGAGTTCGGTAAATCCGTCACTCTGACAGGATGACCGGTCGCACGTCCTGCCTCTCGGACGTGTCGTGAAAGACTGATAGCGCTAAGGCGCCACCACGGCTGGACTCCCCCTGCCTATGTGACGTCACTTTTCCCAAAGTCGGTTTTCATTGGCTCCCAGTGCCACGTCGCTGACGGTGACCAATCTGGCGCCACTGACGTCACACAGTTTTGGCGGGAGGACAGACTCGCCAGCGCCATATTGGCTCCCTAAAGGGCCTATCCCACAGGCCAAAATACTATATTTTCGCAAATTTCTCGGCTCATCGAGAATACTACTCTCTCCCACATGTTCAATTGAAGCCTGCAACGTAGAGAACGCTCGGGAATAGTGGACATGACTCTTACAGCAGGCGTGGGAGAATTAGAAGGGGGGGAACACCGTCACAAAAGTTACCAACATCTCTCGAGAGTAATTGAAAGGTGGAATGAGGTGTGCACTCTAGAGTACCTCACAGCTCTACGAGAGTACCACTATGGAGCTTCGAGCCCCTATAATAAGGTTCAACTCAAACCAGGAGACCTAGTGTTGATTGACAGTGATGGACTCAGGTCAGAATGGCCTATAGGCAAAATTGTCTCTATCCACCCAGATCACCAAGGCATCCTGAGAGTAGTACGGGTTTTGTGCCAAGGAACTACTACCTTAAAAAACATTAGAGAAGTTGGTACCTCTCGAATTAGCAGAACGAGAGTGTTTACAGAACCAACTTCACCTACAGTTTCCGAGGACAACAATTCTCATCCACCGAGCACCCGCCCACCTAGAGCAGCTGCTCAACAATGTAAACGGAAACTACAAGCCTATTATAGCTCTGACTAAGAACAAATAATTTACCATCCAGTTTGAGTAATCATGATGATGCTGTGTTGTGATCTAGTAACAAATCAGTTACAAGTCACAATGACCCAGGACATTCACCTCACGGTGGATTCTCAGTTATCTTAAATTGTATGATTTAATCATTAATTTATTTGTGTAGGCTATGAACTATAACATTATTCTATCTAGAGAATCTATGAGTTTACAAAACTTAAGACTTAGTAACCTAACTGTTACACGTCATTGCGACCCAGTCAATGAGTGCATTGTAGGCTTTAGTAGTTATTGACTTTAGATGATTTACAATTCCATGTTTTCCATTTAACATGAGTTCCTTACAAGACTTAAAGTCTTATCTGTCCTTGACAATTACAGGACATCCGTTATGTGTGTACTAACGTACTAACATATTAACATTAAAATTAACTTCGGGATAGGTACATCAGTACTCAACATTGAACTGCGACTCGAGTTCCCCCCCCCCCCCCGTAGTTATGTTGGAAATTTCCAACACTGACACATTACCATTGTATTATAATATATCATTACTGTATACTAAGTACAGTAATTATTTATTCTACTAAGTGTGTGTTAACATATATTACTATTTCTATCTGAGCGTATTACTAACATTCTCATGACATGGAGAGGCAGGATTGAGTCAGATAATGTCTATCTAAACATATTTATTACCAATATGTTCGAGAATGGAATGTGGTTCTCTAATTTATCAGTATTCTGTGTAATAATTAACTACGGATAATATAACTTCTAATAATCCAAAAACCGAGAGTTATTAACTGCGATTATCATCAAGTAGCAGTTTTATCTGTTAATACGAATGCTATGGAGAAAATATAATTTCTCTCCATTTCTCGATTAACACCATTTAACGAGAATATGATATTATTTAATTCCCTACAATGCAACCCTGTTCTCATTAAGCATTACATCAGTAATTACACGGAAAAGAATTATCCGTGATATTTAAATTTTGTTGTGAATGCGAGAGACGGGCTGAGGGAGGGAGGCGGAGGGACGCCATTCGCCTTTAGCTACCATGCCATGAGGATGTGATCGAGTTGCGTGGTGACCACCGGCCAGTCGGACGTTCCTGAGGTCTCTCCGCTCCTGGCTAGTGTTTACGTTGGGTGATTGCTTGTTTGCCCTGCTGGTGGTGGTTTGCCACTACAGGGTGACGTTTGCCTTAGCCATGGGGACTTCTCGCCCCCCAGTGAAGAGGACGTTGTCGGCTGGTCTGGCGTTTACGGTGCCGGTGGACCATTCATTGGTTGGTGTCGCCCTGGTGGACGTGCTGCATGTGCATCTGTCTGACCTGGTGGGCATCCAGCTGCTTCAGGGCAACTGTGCTGTGGTCAAGTTCCGCCTCCAGGCTGCCTTTCAGGCATTTCTCGAGCGTTGTGAGGGCGTGTTTTACCCTCTCCCTGATACTACTGGTTCTGTTAAGGTAGTGAATCTTAGTGTTACCTGACGTCTGTGGTGGTGCATGGTGCCCCCTTCGAATTTCAGGACGACTTTTTAACCTCCTGTTTTGAACGATTTGGGACAGTGTTAAGTGTTCGTTGGAACAAGGTCGTTGCCATGCACTGTGTTGGTATGCTTGACGGCTCGCGCACCCTGACGATGTCCCTGAAGTGTAGTGTCCGTTGTCGATGTCTGTGTTGGGTTACACGCTCCGCTGCCTGTACAGGGGTCAACCGCGCACCTGTTATCGGTGTGGTCACGAGGGTCATCTGGCTGCGGCGTGCGACGTGGGAGCAACTGGTTGGGTGCATGTTCTTCGTGCGGAGGATTTTCCGCCCCTG
Organism: Procambarus virginalis; assembly: GCA_020271785.1. Classification (NCBI taxonomy): domain Eukaryota; kingdom Metazoa; phylum Arthropoda; class Malacostraca; order Decapoda; family Cambaridae; genus Procambarus; species Procambarus virginalis. The sequence goes on from WNGS01128462.1 coordinate 19,935, forward strand.
TTGCGTTCGGACGGTTCTGAGACGGTGTGGGTGCTGTGCCTGATGCGCCTGATTGCCTGTCTGCTGCTCCGCCTGTTGAGGCGAGTTCTCCAGCCCGTGCGCCTCGTCAGGTGACTGCTGTGGCCCCTGGGGCTGTTGAGCGAGTATGTGTGGGTGTCGGGCCGTCGCCTGCACCGTGTGTAGTGACGGGTGTTCCGGTGGAGGTCCATGTCCCGCCCCCGCCTGTGGATGTGATACCGGCTCCCGAGGACGCGGGTTCTGCTGTTTTGAAGGGGGGTGCTTCGGCATGGGAGGTGCCTGCCGTGCCTATGTGTGTTGGCGACTGTAGTTCTGCTCTTTCCATCCCTTTGCAGAAGCGTGCGCGTCGGTGCTCTGAGGCTGTTTCCCTGGATGAAGTAGACAGTGTGGGTGATGTGGCCTCTGTGGACTCTTCGGATGGTGCGGGTGTGGCCTGTGTGGATGTGAAGATGGTAGCGTGTCTGCAGAGGGTCTGCTGGGCGTGGTGTGGTGCGGCCTGTCTCGAAGCGTTCGCGGCAGGTTCGGAGTGTGTCTCCCCTTCGTGGTGTGCCTTGGGAGGAGGTGGGGGAGTATGGTGATCTGGCGCACCCCGCCGTGGATGATGGTGCTGTGCGAGGCTCCGAAGTTGCTACCTGTGTCCACCTCCTGCATCACCTGCTGTTGGATCTCGCAGTGGGGGATTGTCCCTGATGTTCGGGACCTCGTCGTGAAGTTGCGGAAAGATGTGCGCCAGGGGGGCACGGCTCCTGTGCCCGGTGGTGGGGTCGATGCCACGCCTGCATCCCCTGCTGTATCCCCTCCTTCCATGCTCCAGTCTGGGGTTCCCTAGTCCCATATACTGAGGTTGTGCCCTGTGAGGGTCTGGAGTTGGGCCCTTATCGGGATGCCCGGGTGCTTCCGATCCCGTGGTGCTCGTCCATTGTCTGGGTGTCACGGGTGAAGGAGTTTGTGTATCGGGTGCCGGATAGGATGTCTCAGCCGAGGGCGCCGCCTGGTGGCCGGCTGCCAGCTGACCTGCGGGTGATTTGGGAAGCGTACTGCTTGCGCTTTCCGATATACAAGTTTCCGGAGAAGTATAGTTTCCCGTCTTGTGCACTCTGCTACGCCGTGCGTGGATCAGCTGCCACTGTGACCACGACGCCCCGCCCCCCGGTGCGGAGTGTCTCCCTTTAACATCTGCCTCTGTTTTCGTCGCCACTTCTCTCTCTACGGCCCATCACATCTACCGCTTTTGACTTTCTTCTCCTCCTAACCGTCAGTGCGTTTCCTTACATCTGTCCTGGTGCAGTCATCGGGAGGGTAACCCTTCATGCAAACTGCACCTATTCTCAAGAAGAAAAAGAGGACGTGATCATTCGTGGATTCTTTGCCTAGCAGTCGCCATTACGACACAAGCTAGCGACGCCAACAATTACATTGTGCGTCCTGGAGAGTCGAATTTCCATCAATTCTACGTTAGACCCTTGCATTTAATCTGCCTAGGAGTGTGCAATTGCTCCAGTAGCAATCTAGGATGCTTCGGTGGACAAAACAGCAGGTTAAGTGCCCTAGTATTGTTTACATTGAGTACTTAAAATTTTATTGTGCACTGTCCATCATTACGCCACGCGACCTCCCCAAACAAGTAAGTAC
>WNGS01128464.1:0-12121 GCA_020271785.1 Procambarus virginalis
GATGACCTCTCCCAGTTGCTGCTGAAACCACACTACTCTTCCTCTCTCTCCTCCTCTACCCAGAAGCCTAGATCTGTATTCTTCCGCTAGTATCTAAGTTACTTTGCCAGGCTTAAGTTATAACAATTAACCTCTGTTGTACTGATGTTTCCAGATGGTTGATTTATTGTACTGAAGTTAAATTACACAAACATCTTAAGGAAGAGCTATTCCCAATTACAAAATAGCTATTTGACCTTTGAGAAATAGAGGACATGGAACCTCGTGACCTATGACCTCCGGTCACTCCGCATCACAGCCTAGTTCTTGCTCGTGACGTCACTGATGGTGACTTAAACCCTCTTCTAATAATTAAATACTCTTGATATTATAAACAGTAATACTATACAATACAATTTGAATGCAAAATGACTGAAGGTTAATTTCTCTAAATAAGTGAATACTATAGAATGATTCATTATACGAACTGGAACAAAGGCGATTATTTTCACCGCTAATTCCTGGGGATGGTCCCGGGTCCCGCGGTCCAGCTTCTCCATTCTCCCTTGTATAGACATTCTGGATCTCTGGATAATTCTTACAACAAACCCAGTTTGTTACAACCCCCCCCCCGCACAAGCACTTAGTAAACCTTGTTAATTTGTTAAAAATAACGAGGTTTAGTATCCAAACCCACAACTTAACTCATGCCACAAACAAAAGCTAACCTAACTAAAAAATTTGACAATCATTAGTGTCCAACATCATCATAATAAACATGTTCAAATTCATAAATTTCTCAGCTGTCAACTGACAGCAATCCTCCAACATCAGGAAACATACATCCTACCCTTACTGACATAGCTAAATAACATGTCCCTACTCTAACAGCAAAGACTAGCTATTAAAATCTTGGTTCTTCTTCAACAAAGCATAAAAGTTATATCTTCAGACTGAACTTTCAGTCATCCGGGAGCGTACTACTGAACTATCAAGTTCACATCCGTGTACTATCCACTCCCCACCAATGTCAACCTTGACATGCTAAGGACACCTAATTTTTATTACATGTATCTAAAAATATAAAAAAAAATCCTATAACTATATCACAGGTTTCAGCTGACTGTACAGCTAAGTGTTCGCACTCACTCAAATGTGTCAATGTTTATATTGGTCCGCCTCTCCTGTGTTCAAACATTCTGAAAAAAACACAACATAATTTTCCATAACCGTTTGTTCTGGGCTTAGACAATTACACAGGGGCTTCGATTTTACTTACTGACCAATTTATAGAGTAAAATTTTCATATATCATTATACCAGAATAATTATTTTAAATCTGTTTTTCAACATTTATAAAGTATTGTGATTCTAAATCTGTTTTTCAACATTTAAACAAAAGTGTCCAGATATTCTTTACACAGATGTTCAGAGCCAACTTTGTTGTTTGTATCAATTGTTCATATTGAGTATTGAAAAAAAATCGATGCTGATGGACGCTGAATGTAGTCGATGACGATGTCGATCTTGCTTCTTTCCCATGTGTAGACATCAATACCTGGTCCTCTTGTACTCCCGGTACTTTTGACTGACGACAGAGTGTAGTAGAGCTGAGTGCCAAGTGACAGCTGTAGAATACTGTTACTTCGGCCATTGATCTTGCTCCCGACAGTCCACACGCCTTCATATCAATCACAGTTCACACGGCAGTCTTGATGTTAAACTTGACGTCGCAGATGACCACAGCAGAGCAGGACTGGATGTACCAACGGTGTCTCGTAACAGGAGTGGTGTCAAGGGTCGTAGAGGCGGGTTTGCTTGTTTGCAGAACAGGTGAATCTCGTCTTCCATCATTGCTCACGACATCTCAGGCGTTTCTTGATATCACCAGGTACTAGGCCGTAAACACCAACTGTGTATACCCTCGTACCGCCGACTTTAGGCCAAAGGAGGCAATTTTGCGACCTTCTATTGGCGAGTCCCGGAACTCTGTAGGGAAACCGTGCCTTCCACCTGTGACCGCCTTAGTTCCGCGTTCCTGTTGCTTCAGATGACGTAATCATTAATCTTCCGGCGAAACTCTTGAGTACTGCTACTTGCTTTCCAGTTTCTTGACCTCTCCTCCAACACTGCTGGAATGGCTGCAGTCTTGATGACGCAGCAGGTGGGTAGTGGTGATCTCGAGACAGCTACCCTGGCGTTGTATGGCACCTCCGGTGACTGCTATATGTGGACAGCTTGCTGGCCCTGACAACCTCGTGTAGTGACGTGAGGCGTCGGCCGGGTGACTCTTGGATAGTCACTCATCCCCAAAGTAACTGATGTATGGGTTACTGGGTCTGGTGGGGGGGGGGTTTGTGTAACGTGCCTCCCCCCTCGGTCTTTACAGACAAGGGTTCACGTGTGGCTGGAACAACTGGGTCGGTGTACCAATTAGACCTGGGAACAGACAGACACAACACAGCGGAAGCATAGATATACTCTGGGTTTGGTGGAGGTGGAACCCCAGAGCACGGTAAAAGTTGCTACCCGAGTTAAGTATAGAATAGTCACCTCATTGCCTTTACAGGAAATCTAATGAATACTAAATTATACTAACCAAGGAAGTTACTTTACTGTACAGCGCGAGATCTCGTCACCATAGGGTGGCGAGACTGCACCTGACTACTGATGAGCGATGACAGAGGGTCATCCTCATCCCCTGACTCGTCGGTGAAGCCATGAGTCAGCACTGCTGAGTCAGGAACTAGACCCGCTGAAGGCAGTTCTAATTCCTCTCTAGCATGATATTGTTTCAATTTATTTACATGAATTGTCCTTTCCACCTGGTCCTCGAATACTCCTTTTATAACAAGATTCACCGGCCCCGCCCTTTTAATTACTCTATACGGCCCTCGCCACCTCGGAGCTAGTTTCCTGCTCTGATTGGCGGGCGCAGCCTCATTCACTCTCAATACGAGGCTTCCTTCCTTCAACTCAAGAGGGCGCACTTTCTTGTCATAAAAATGAGCATACCGTTCCGTGCTTTCTTGGACGCTTCAGCTGCAATATTCCATGCATTTCTCATTTTTCCAAGGACCTCTGAAGGATAGTCCTCCCCGTATGCAACATTATGTCTGTTAAGCAGACCTGAGGGGAAATTGCATGAATTACCAGTAAACAAATGAAGTGGTTGGGTGTTAATTGATTGGTGGATGGCAGTATTCAAGGCTAACTGAACATAGGGTAGGTGTTCATCCCAGGTTTTGCGTCATGTTCAGCAAGGATTGCAAGCATATCCTTGACTGAACGATTAGTCCGTTCCGTCATTCCGTTTGCTTGTGGGTGGTAGGCTGTTGTAAAAGCCGAAGTTGTCTCTAAAATCTTACAAACTTCTCTAAATATATTCCCATTGAATTCTTGACCCCGGTCAGAGACTAAAACTTTAGGAGGTCCGAATACAGTAACGAACCTACGCAAGAACGCATCTGCAACCGTACGAGAATCCTTCTGAGGTAATGCAACTAGTGTAGTGTACCTAGACAAATGGTCAACTAGCACCAACACGTATCTATTCCCTGAATGACTATGATGTAAATCAATCAAATCTGCTCCCACCCGGTCTAAAGGTTCACGAATTTCAGGAAATTCCTGAAGTGGGGCTTGTACCTTAAGGGTACCTTTTCTCCTCTGGCAACGATTGCACACGACTTCACGAAATTGATTACTTCAGAAAGTAATCCTGGGAAATAAAATAGAGACTTTGCCTTTAAGTGGGTTTTAAAGACCCCCGGATGCCCTGCAATTTTCGAAGCATGCGCAAGCTTTAACGCTGATGACCGCAACGCGTCCGGAATAACTAATTGAAATACTGCCCTATCATTCTGGCTATTAACATAATACAGGACGCCCTGTTTCATTTCAAAATCATGAATAGGTAAATTCTTTTTCTTTTTCGGATATTTTCCTCCTTCTAAATACTCAATAATTTCTTTCCATCTAGGCTCGTTCATCTGGTACTCTCTCTCATTTTATCTGATGGAATGTTTTCAATATTTTCATTAACTTGAACAGCCGCTATGTTTCGACTTAGCGTATCTGGAACACATGTGCTGGACCAGGCTTGTACAAAATCTGGAATGAGTGGGCAGAAAGTTCGTGAGACCAGCGTGACATTCGTGGGCATTTTGTTCGCTTCTTAAATATGTGTGTTAACGCTCTATGGTCTGTGTAAATTACAAAGTGCCGCTGAAATAGGTAAGGTTCGAAGTACCTAACTGATTCTACTACTGCCAGTGCCTCCCGATCCGTAGCTGAATAACGAACTTCAGGTCCTTTGACCTTTCTACTAAATAGGCTACTGGATGGGGTAAATTATCCGCATCTCGCTGAATTAAGCACCCGCCAATAGCTATACCGCTGGCGTCAGTGTGCACCTCCCACTCTTTCTCAAAATCAGGAATAGCCAATACCGGTGTCGTGATTAGTTGGTCTTTCAGTTTGCGATAGGCCTCGTCATGTTCAGATTTCCACACAAACTTCGCATTTTTCTTTGTCAGATCAGTCAGGGGTGCTGAAATGCCAGCGAAACCTTCAATATGACGACGAAAATATCCGGCCGCCCCCAAAACCTACGCACGTCCTTTGCTGTCCTTGGAGTAGGCATGTCAGCAATGGCGCGGCAAGAATCTGGGTCAGGTCGGATACCGTCTGGGCACACCTGGAACCCCAGAAATTTGAATTTCTGAGCCGCCAGGGTGCTTTTCTGAACGTTAAGCTTGAACCCTGCCTGATCTAACAACGTCAAAGTCTCAGTCAAGTCCCGTAGGTGTTCCTCAAACGTCCTGGAATATATCACAACATCATCCAGGTACGCTAAAGAATGCCTACCCAGGACCGGACTGAGGATGAGTTGATGGCCCTCTGAAACGACGAAGGCGCTGTCTTTAAACCAAACGGCATCCTACGGAAATGATAAGTGTGCCTACCATCCGAGAACGCTGTTTTTTCCCTATCCTGTTCTGCCACCGGAATCGCCCAATACGCCGATTTCGCGTCAAGAGTTGAGAAATACTTAGCAGCACCAAATTGATCTATTATCTCCTGTATTCGGGGCAACGGATACACATCACCCTTAGTTATTTCGTTCACCTTCCGGTAGTCAACACAGAAACGATAACTACCGTCCGGTTTCCGAACTAGCACAACAGGAGAGAGCCACGGTGACGTACTAGGCTCTATCACGCCCTGTCTCAACATTTTCTGGCACTCCTCCCTGATAACGTTCTTTGCCTGTTCCGGCAACCTCCACTGTCTCGTGTACACAGGCAAATGATCACCAGTTGGAATGGTGTGCTCAATCTTATCAAGGAGACCAATCTGGTCATCCTCTGTCGCAAATAATTTCGGGAATTTTCGCAAAACTCCTCTCAGTGCCTTCCTATCCGCCTGTGTAACATGTTGCAAATCAAGTGCTGAAATTAATTTTTCTACTTCTACATTCTGTGCAACATTTCTCGTCTCGTACTGTACTTTGGATGGTGTTTTAGTATCTACATGTTTAATGCACTACATTGTGCAGTGACGGTTGGCGTCTCAGCTGACTCATTGTGAAAGATTTCTGTGTCCTCCACCATGGTTCCCTGAGATACCCTATCACCTGCCCTGAAGCGAAAAGTCTTATGTGAAAGATTGACAACTGGAATGAGTGCACCTTTATCGAGCACTACAATTAAGTGATGAGGAATTAATAAGCGATCACATCTCCCAGCCACCTGAAGGGTGGTACCTGGTTGTATGTGACGTCCCACGGCTACTTTAATAAATTTAACAGAATGTGGTGGGCAACTCTGTTTGTCAATGCATGCAATGCGCATGACCTCTTAACTGTGTCTGGAAGAGACTTAAAAATCAATTTTGGATAGTGCGCATTATATTTCTGCTTCCTCTTAATTGAAGCTACAACTGGGGGATGGTCGATCATCTCCACTGGGTAGGAAGTCTGTCCCAACTGCAACCTGCAGTTCCTAGCCCTTTTTGAGCAGACAAGGAATAATCAAATCGCGACAGAAATCAGTTCCCATTAAGATGTGACCAGGAAAATCAAGGTTCTCTACGATCGTACATGTGTGAGGCTGCAATTCCCCATCAATTTCAAAATTAACTGTACCTTGACCTACGATCTCAATCTTTTCCCCATTGACCGCTGTTAATGTCTTTGCGCAACGTTGAAGACGTGCATACTTAAAATTGCTGAAGGCTGACTTCTTAATTACAGTTGCCTGGCTTCCTGTTTCAACAAAAGCTGTCAATCTTACACCTTCCACTTTCACCTCAAAAGTAGGCCTACCATCACTAGGAGCCTGCTTTCATGCTTTCGTCGTAGTAACTTTACAGTCCCTCTGTATATGCTTGTGCTTCCCACAGGAGTAACACCTCCGCGGATCTCTGTTGGTACCCCGCGCAGGGTGGCTCGAACGTGCAGCTGAGGGCTGCTTTCCGCCTGATGAACCCGCGCTACAGTTACTCAGCTTGTCTCGCCCGCCTTGACTCAATGCCTCTACGTATGGGGACGACTGAGCGCCCGATGTCCCTGTGCGCGTCTGCCTGTCTAAGGCTGTGGCGGCCTGTTGGACTAGGTCTTTATAACTCAAACGCTCCCTCTGCAAATAAAAACGGCCCCATAGCAGAAGGTAACGTTTTGCAGAACAATTGTTTGGCTAATCGCTCTGCCTGACTCGAATCTAACCCCAGTTCCATAGTGAGGTTGTCAACCCTGCTCTTTAACAGTGTCCCGAAATCCTTCACAGTGCTGCGGTCATCCCTCTTAAGTGACTGCAGATAAAAATGAGCCTCATCTTCTGACCCCTTTTCCTTGAATCTGTCCCTAATCGCTTGGACAAACTGTGGCCAAGTCGTCAGGTGCTGAAACTCTGACAATCTCGCCAGTGGACCGGCTACGTCCACGCAAGACCCCATAGCGAGAGTAATTTTCAAACTATCCTCTGGGACAGCCTCCAGCATCGAACTAATTTGACAAAGCCAGTCTTCCACTCGGCGGTTGCGTTCCACCTTAATAAGCGGCAACTCCGTACCTCTGAGTGTCGGCAGAGTCATCTTGGGAATCAGACTCATAATTCCCGGTTTGTATGACGCGGGGCTACTGGAAGTGGGTGGGCCCTGGGGTTGGGAACTGGGTTGAGGATGGGGTTCGGGTATGGTGTGGGTGTGGGCGGCCTCTTGTTGGGGTGTGGATTGAGAGTGGGGATGGGGTTGGGGTGTAGATTGAAGGTGGGGATGGGGTTGAGGAATGGTGTGGGTGGCCTCGGGTTGGGGTGTGGCTGGAGGTTGGGGATGAGGTACTGTGTGGGTGGCCTGAGGTTGGAATGGGTAAGGGGTGGCCTGGGGTTGGAGGAAGGGTTGGTATAGGAATGGAGGTTGGGGTTGGTATATGAAATGAGGATGGGGTGGGTATAGGAATTGAGGATGGGGTTGGTATAGGAGATAGGGTTGAGGTTGTCGTGATGGGTGAGGTGTACCCAGGTATTGTGGTATTGTTCTGTGAGGTAGTTCCTGCTGTTGGTGTGGCGTCGATGTCATGTGTGGGGGAACCCAAGACGGCTCCCCCCACTCTTGGGACGAATCATCCTCCCTAGACTCCCCACTCATGTCAATAATTGTATCTGCACTGGCACGGAAAGATACGCCCAGCTGCCCAGTCCCCTGCAGAACCGGCGACCCCGTCGCCTCAGTCCCACTGAGGAATTGGGAGAAAAGCAACCTTGGAGGAATTTGACCTCACCAGTGATGAGGTCAAAAGGTGTCTGCTGGAGCTGGATGTGACAAAGGCTGTTGGGCCTGACAGAATCTCACCATGGATACTAAAGGAAGGTGCAGAAGCACTAAGTGTGCCACTCTCTATGGTGTATAACAGGTCACTGGAAACAGGAGACTTACCAGAAAGTTGGAAGACAGCTAACGTGGTCCCAATATACAAAAAGGGTGACAGGCAAGAGGCACTGAATTACAGGCCAGTTTCCTTAACTTGTATACCATGCAAGGTAATGGAGAAGATCGTGAGGAAAAGGCTCGTAGAGCATCTAGAGGGAAATAACTTTGTAACGCACCACCAACATGGGTTCAGGGATGGTAAATCGTGCCTCACAGGTTTAATAGAATTTTATGACCAAGCAACAAAAATTAGGCAGGAAAGAGAAGGGTGGGCCGACTGCATTTTCCTGGATTGCCAAAAAGCCTTTGACACAGTACCGCACAAAAGGCTGTTAAAAAAGTTGGAGCAACAGGCAGGAGTAAAAGGGAAGGTGCTCCAGTGGATAAGGGAGTACTTAAGCAACAGGAAACAGCGAGTAACGGTGAGGGGGGAGACATCAGAGTGGCGAGATGTCACCAGCGGAGTCCCACAGGGCTCAGTACTTGGACCCATCCTGTTTCTAATATATGTGAACGATCTTCCGGAGGGTATAGACTCATTCCTCTCAATGTTTGCTGATGATGCAAAAATTATGAGAAGAATCAAGACGGATGAAGATAGACAGAGACTACAGGATGACCTGGATAAACTGGAGGAATGGTCTAGAAAATGGCTGCTAAAGTTCAACTCGGGAAAGTGTAAGGTGATGAAATTAGGAGAAGGGAGCAGGAGGCTGAACACAAGGTATCATTTGGGAGGGGAAATCCTACAAGAGTCAAATAGAGAGAAAGATCTGGGGGTTGATATCACACCGAACCTGTCCCCAGAAGCCCACATCAAAAGAATATCATCAGCGGCATATGCTAGACTGGCCAACATAAGAACTGCCTTTAGAAATTTGTGTAAGGAATCTTTCAGAACCCTGTATACCACTTATGTAAGACCAATCCTGGAGTATGCAGCTCCAGCCTGGAGTCCATACCTAGTTAAACACAAGACAAAGTTAGAAAAGATTCAGCGGTATGCCACCAGGCTCGTCCCGGAACTGAGAGGATTGAGCTACGAGGAAAGACTAAAGGAGCTGAACCTCACATCCCTGGAAAACAGAAGAGTAAGGGGAGACATGATAACCACCTACAAAATTCTCAGTGGAATTGACAGGGCGGACAAAGAGAAACTCTTCACCACGGGTGGGACACGAACAAGGGGACACAGGTGGAAACTTAGTACCCAGATGAGCCACAGAGACGTTAGAAAGAATTTTTTCAGTGTCAGAGTAGTTAATAAATGGAATGCATTAGGCAGTGATGTGGTGGAGGCTGACTCCATACACAGTTTCAAGTGTAGATATGATAGAGCCCAGTAGGCTCAGGAATCTGTACATCTGTTGATTGACAGTTGAGAGGCGGGACCAAAGAGCCAAAGCTCAACCCCCGCAAGCACAATTAGGTGAGTACAATTAGGTGAGTACTGACTCCACCTGTGACGTCAGCTGAGCTACCCGAGCGGTCCCCAGTGGTGTCGGAAGAGGTGCGATCCTCTACACTTCCACTCCCACTGGTCGCCACTGACTGGTCACTGTCTGGGTTAAGCATGTCCTGTGATTGCTGGTGTGCCATGTCTCTTGTAACTACTCTTCAATACACCCTCTACCCGGACTCACTACAACCGTGAACTTGCCCAAATAAAACACAACTCTTTTCCAAGAGAAAACTAACTAAATTCCCAAAGTAGGAAAGACAACGATTAATCTAGAGAATCTCCGAAGTGAATTCGATGAATGAGCGTCTACCCCGCACTCGTGTCTGACCTTGAAGTAACCCGCAGTTCTATTACTGAAACCTAAGTCCTTTACGTTAAAAAATTAAAGAATCAAATTCATATAAAACAATTTAAAATGATAAAATAACTAACGCGCAGCACTCGTGATAGATTAATGAAGGATATTTACTGTACTTTAATACTAAACGCACTTGAAGTGAGCAGCGTGGTCGCTGATGACTGATGGAGCGGGGCCAGCTGCGCTGAAAAACTAAGTCCCGCGCTTTTTCGCTTAAACGCTGAAAAATCAAAATTTTTGTTCTGAAGGAAAATAACTAGTTTTACGTTACCAAACAGCTCTAGCGATTACTATAGACTCCCAGGACATATATTGTCTTGTCAAAATTTGAGTTTTCACCAAAACTGCGTTTTTACTCAGTGATGGACTCTGTCAAATTTTTGCACCCGGAAGAAAATTCTATCGCCCAAAATATGGTAAAACTCCCTTAATTCGTCAAAAATGGGTTTCTTGTTCTCAGATATAAATACGCTATTATTTAATACTGACGCTGTATACAAAACAACACTGACACATCGGGCGGTTTCAACACTCATCAATTCGAATTTTCATCATAAGAACATAAGAACAAATGCAACTGCAGAAGGCCTATTGGCCCATACGAGGCAGCTCCTATTTATAACCACCCAATCCCACTCATATACATGTCCAACCCATGCTTGAAACAATCGAGGGACCCCACCTCCACAATGTTACGCGGCAATTGGTTCCACAAATCAACAACCCTGTTACTGAACCAGTATTTACCCAAGTCTTTCCTAAATCTAAACTTATCCAATATATACCCAATGTTTCGCGTTCTGTCCTGTGTTGATACTTTCAATACCCTATTAATATCCCCTTTGTTATGTCCATTCATCCACTTGTAAACCTCTATCATGTCACCCTTAACTCTTTGCCTTTCCAGTGAATGCAAATTGAGCTTTGTTAATCTTTCTTCATATGAAAGATTTCTAATTTGGGGAATTAACTTAGTCATCCTACGCTGGACACGTTCAAGTGAATTTATATCCATTCTATAATATGGCGACCAAAACTGAACTGCATAATCTAAATGGGGCCTAACCAGAGCAAGATATAGCTTGAGAAAACCTATGACCTATGGTTCAGGCGGCGAGGAACATTGAAGCGCGGGTCCCTCAATGTGCCCCAAGAGAAACATAAGAACATAAGAACATAAGAACAAAGGCAGCTGCAGAAGGCCTATTGGCCTGGTAGGATTGTTGATGTTTTGTACCTTGATCTTTGCAAAGCTTTCGATAAAGTGCCACATGAAAGACGAATTAAAAAAGCATAGAGCTCATGTTATTAGGGGGTGCCCTTTAAAACCATTTAATGCTGCAATTATGGGCAGTGGCTATACCAAAGAAAACCGAGAGTTAGTATAAATGGAGTCAAGTCGAGTGGGAAAATGTGTAAGTGGAGTGCCTGACCCTAGGCTCTTGGCTCTGTGCTGGACCTCTGTTGTTTATATATTATACAATGATTTAGATTCCGGTTCGAGTGAGCAACATTTGCAAATTTGCCGAAAATCGAATTTGATACGAAAATCGGTAGGGAAGGTAATTAATTCGCGAGGAGGACTCAAGATCACTTCAAGTTGATCTAGATACGGGTTTGAAATGGTCTAAAAGGACTGGCAGATGCAGTTAATGCTGATAAATGTAAAGTTCTAAAGCTATGGTAATGCTGATAAGAGTTACAAGATACGAGCTAGATGGTTATGAGATTGCGAAGTCGGATATGCCGAAATGGGATCTGGGAGTTATATCTAGTAAGGAATTTAAACAAAAAGGATCAATGCATAAATGTTCGGAATAAGGCAAATATGACACTCGGGTTTATTTAATCGCAGGATAAGTAACAAGACACCTGGATGTGATTCTCAAGCTATATCATGCTCCCCTCTAGGCTAGGACCCCTTTAGATTAAGCAGTTCAGTTTGGGTCGCCATATGATAGAATGGATATAAATTCCAGACTATGAACGTGTCCAGCGTAGGATGACCTAAGTTAAGTCCCCAAATTAGAAATATTCCTATGAAGAAAGATTTAACAAAGCTAATTTGCATTCACTGGAAAGAGCGAAGAGTTTAGGGGTGACATGATAGAGGTTACAAGTGGATGAAGTGACATAACCAAGGGGATCTTAATAGGGTATGAAAGTATCAACACAGGACAGAACGCGAAACAAGGGGTATAAATTGTATAAGTTTAGTCTTAGGAAAGGACTCTGGGTACATACTGGTTCAGTAACAGGGTTGTTTAGTTTGTGGCCCCAATTGCCGCGTAACATTGTGGAGGTGGGGGTCCCTTGCGCTTGTTTCAGGCATGGGTTAGACATGTATAAGAGTGGGATTGGGGTGGTTATAAATAGGGCTGCCTCGTATGGGCC
>WNGS01128473.1:0-23094 GCA_020271785.1 Procambarus virginalis
TTGGAACAGGTATGTCGGGGCACACTCCAACATCACCTCTGCCGACACATATTCCGACCTTAGCTGGACAGTACAAACGGGCATGTCACGCTCAGACAATAACCCATATACTTTCATCTTTCTCCTGCCAGCTAATCGTCGATCATTCCCGATCAGGCTTCTCGCAATCACGCTCTGATTAGCTCCGGTATCTCTTAAGATACCAACTTCTACCTCAGGTTGGCCTCCTATACTGATCCAACCTTACTTATGAACGGCCTATACCTCTCGTTCACTAAGTTCGCTCTCTGTGGTTGTCTCAGAACACATTAGTATATTTACTTCGGGGGTCACACATGGCCAGGGTCACAATTCTCTTGCCCTGCCTACAATCTCGCATCACGTGACCCAATCCGTTACAGTTGTAACATCTCACCTGGGAAAAGTTCTTCCTATATGTACCAGAGTGGCTCTGACTTTGTCCACTCGCATGAGAGTTCCTCGGGCCAGGTACACTACCTGCACTCTGTGGGGCTTTACTGGACTCTTGATTTCCTGGATAATGATTTGTCTCTCGTTTAGCTCTTTCATCTTCACTTTCAGACGAAGTGCGCGACCTACTATTCTGAGTTTTAGGGTACTTACGTTTATCCGCCCATTTATCAAAATTCTTCTCACCCCAGACTCTTCTGGGTCTTCCTATAATTTCTTCCTCCCCAGGCTCCACTGGATCTGCCATTGCTGCGTCTCGCCTCATTCTCACTCTGTTCTCCCTCAAGCTCTTATATGCTTCCGTAATCATATCCGCCCTATCTGCGGCATCTCTCACCTCCTTTATCCCTCTTCTTGGATCTTGAACTTTGTTTCGGGATGCATCATCTCCAAGAACTTCTCCATGACCATCAATTGCTTCAGGTCAGCGTAAGATCCAACTCCAGCAGCTTCAATCCACTTCTGGAATCGTCTCTCCAGATCCCTTGCTGTCTCAGCAAACGTACATGCTCCAACTTTGATCATCTCTCTGAAACGCTTCCTATAAGCTTCTGGGGTTAACTGAACGAGCGCAATATGCTGCTCTTTACTGTGGCATAATCCTGGCACTCTTCTAGAGACAATTGGGTGTAAGCCTCCCTGGCTGCACCGGTCAATCTTAAATGGACCAGCTGGGCCCATTCCTCCTGTGGCCATTCCTTGATGCTGGCCACCTTTTCAAAGTGCTCGAAGAAGCTCTCTGCCTCTTCTGGAACAAACAAGGGAATATCCTTCTCCCTAACCCTAACATCTGGTGAGCGTGATACCTGGGTGGTGCTCTCTGGCAACCCATGTTCGATCCTTTGCTCAGCCAAGGTTCTATTCGCTTCTATTTGCATTTGTTTTGTTCTCTCTCTTTCTTTTTCGACCTCTAGTCTTGCTTTCTCTTTTTCTACTTCCAGCCTTGTCTTCTCTTTTTCCTTCTCGGCTTCATTTCTCATCTGGAGTTCTAATTTCATCTTTTCCAGCTGGAACTGTCTCTCCTTGTCCTCTCGCTGCATCTGGAGCTCTAACTGGAATCTCTCCAAGCTCCTATTCCGGCTACTCCTGCTACTGCGGCTACTCTTGCTGCTCCTACTCGATCCCTGGGATCTCACTTCATCCTGCCCATCATCCTCCTTTCCACTTTCAGCTCCTCTCTGGGCTCCTAGCTCTGCCGCTTCGCTTTTGGCTCTTAACCGTCTAAGGATCTCATCCTTCAACCCAGCCACTTTAGATGCTTTCAACCTAAAGCCACATTTTTCTGCTATTTGTTTCAACTGATCCCTCGTGCAACCTTCTAACTCCTCAGGCTTGCCTGATTCCACAAATGCTTGCACCTTATCCATCTTGTCCTGTGAGTCTTCGCAAGAGAGAGAAAATACACCTGCGGTCACACAGTGTATCTATTTCAACAAGAGGTGTACAAATCCACTCTTGGACAGGGTGTAGGTGTGTCAGTTCACTCTCCCGGACACAGGCCCCAATTTGTTGCGGTGGTGGTTTGGGTGTGTTACCGCTGACGGACCACCCAACCCACAACTCGACAAATGCTCATATTTCACTAGGAGATCACACTAGGCACTTCTGGCTCTTGGAGAGGGGCTCAACGTCACACGTTTAGGGGATGCGGCTCCAACACGCAGCCTTGTTGTCACGTGCACACACCCACTCGAGCCGCTGTGACTCCCCACTCTCTCCTTATGGAATATGACCTCCTCAATCCCCTTTGTCTTACTAGACTTCTGTCTTACCCTGTCCACAGCAGTGGTTCCTGTTTCTTGCTCTCTCTCTCTCTCTCTCTTCTTTACTATTTCCTGGGAAGCCTCACTGGGACAAGTGCAAACACCAGCAAATTTGGATACATTTACTGGACGAAGTACATATACAATACACGCATACATATAACAATAATGATGAATCCTATACTCTGTACTATTATAATCAGGTTGCACTCCAACACCATCAGAACTCTATCCTCAGCTTGCTAAGTGGTATCCTATCTCTTGGCATTACCTAATATTATCAACCTCCTCAAGTAGATTAAGTCTTACAATTAATGTTACACTAGCATCAAGAGAATGTATACATATATATATACCTATAAACACATATAAGGCAAATCAGCATTTGAATGCAATAACATACATATATATATCAGTATAAATGATCCGTGCCACACAACGAATCAATCGACCATTCTATCAGTCTTAGAATACATATATATCTGTAGGTACTCCTGCCTACGTCTGTAACTCAAAACTTCAATATACACTTCTTGGCACACAAATGGCAAACGATCACTCACCTCTCACTGCGTCGTTCACGCTAATGACAAACACTCTCACCTCCATACAAGTGATCATTTAGAACTATTTCACTACCCTGACAACTTCAGGTTCCTCAGGGCTTAAACACCAGGATCCTCTGCAGCTCCTCCAGGCTGCTACCATGAAGATTCCTTGAACAACTATGGGCTTCCCTACTCCTATTAGGATCATCCACAGCTCTCCTGGCTGCTGCACCATAAAGTTTCCTCGAATAACTGTGGCACTTCACCACCTCTGCAGAAGCACGTGACACTCCTCCTCACTGCTTCTCCTCACAGCTCGGGGTCCTCTCCTTCCCTGCCTTGGAGTCTCATCAACCACTCCCTCTGTGCTGGCTTCGAAGTCCTCAGCAACTTCTTCCCCAAAGAACAAACCTGCAACCCATTTGCACTTCAATAAATTGTTTCCCCTTTAACTCATAAACAAAATTAATCACACAATATCTTTGCCTCCACTCCCTATCTGTCCTCAACATTTAGCAAGAGTGGACTCCCCCGTGGGTGGGTCCATGCGCCACCTCGCTTGGCGAGCCTCACTCACTCACTCCGGGAGGGGCCTCCGCCTCCCTCAGTTGCCTACCAGCGCTCAGAGGAGACGGATGTCGCTCCGCGCTCCTCCCCCTCTACTCTCTTATTTCAGGCTTTCTGCCTTACCAAAACATGTTTAACTTGTGAATAAACATTGCTACGGTCGCTGGGCACACGACCAATTACAAGCAAACATTATGAACTGGCTTAAATCGGGCTTACCACAGATTATCTGGTGAGGGCGCTTCTCCCTCTGACAACGTCTGACCAGGGCGCTTGTCACAGCCCACAAAACTGTCACTGGGCGGCTTAATATTCTCTCCTCGCCGTCCAGGACTTGAGACCGCAACGTCTTCAGCTCGATTCAACAGCTGGAACGTCTGCACCTTCTCTTCTCTTGGAGATAATATCACTAGGGGTTCCCTCCTGGCGGGAGCTCGACGAAGCGCGGCCTCTCCCCTGCGATGTCTGGCCTCAAGTGAGGTCATCGCCCTCCACAAGCGAGCCTCACGCCTCCAGTAACTTGTCCACATCTTCTAGCCAGTCATTTATCTGTTTTCTAGTTCATTGCCCATAATCTCAAACTTTTATATAAATTCAACAAACTATTTTACATCTGTGTTATCGCCTCTATAATTCCTGGACCTTCCAGTTAGGTCAGGCTTGCTGAATAACTCTCAAGGGGTGAGACTCGTTTCTCCTGCAGGCTGAGATCGTAACAATATATATATATAATATATATATATATATATATTATATATATATATATTTGTCAGAAACCCGACACCATTTAATAATATCATGCAATTGCAGATAATATTGCTGCCATGTATACACAAGTTAACCCATAGAAATGTAACTTGTAGTGGAATTTTCCGTCTATAGAAAACGGGATATCATTGCCTCATACTATTATAATTCACCAGCTATTGTGTTGGAATTATTCTTAAATACATTAGTCTTGGACTTTTACCATCATAAAAACATCTCATTTTAATTAATTAATTATCAGTAGCAAAATAGAGTAAATGTGACCCTTCTATCAGTTACTGACATCTGGACAGTAAGCCAGGAACATCAGTAGGAGGGAGTGGTCAGCCATTGTTATTAAGACCGCAGAGGTGCAGGGAGCAAAATTCGGCTCCTATCATTTCTCTTGGACGAAGTGTTATGGAAACCAAGGTCTTCCATCATCAACACGCAGTCAACAATAAACAAGGGAAGTGTTCTACCGAAACCATTTATCTAATCATTTTTGGCCATTAATATTGGTAGATATTGGGCATACCGGTTAGAATGCGAACTCACCTCATACTAAAGGTAATTAAGCCTTGGTCTTTATTTGAATCATTATACAGTGTTTTCTCTGATATACCTGTCATATATTAGGATTCTGGCTTTATAGCAAGCGCCCTTTGACAGGTCAAGAAGAGGAAGCAAGCTTGGTATATCAGTTACTATGGGTGATGGAAGCTGCCTCAAAGAGGATAATTGGTGTCTACATCCTAGTTATACCTGGTGAACTAAGCCTGCTGTGTAATAAGATAAGGAACCTCCTCAATGTATACTAATATATGTAGTTTAATACTGTAGTTTGATTGGCTGCATATATATAAATTCAATATAACCCCCCTAATGTGTAAGGATCGATTTGTGAGATTATTGCAGAAATACAGTCCACTTAACATCGTACAAATTGCTATCGAAGTATATAAATAACATAAATATAAATTCTATAGAAATTCATATAAATAAATATAAATCTCACAGGTCGGTTCCCAATCAATTGGTCCTTCGAACCGGATGACAGATTATTTGGTCATCTTAGTACCGGATGAACCAGTTAACCAGTGGATTCATTAAATATACTGGTACTAGTGCAGTGTGATTTATACAATACAGTGCAGTCAAAGACGGCAGCGTTGCCTCGAGCGTGCTCATGAGCCCCCCTCAGTTCAGTTCAGCTTCATCAGCAGTTTCATGGTCACCCACAGATTTGGTGGGAGTGTTATTCCGTGAGATGACAGCGCTAATATTGAAGCCAGCCAAATTAGTGGCTGTGTCCTCACGAGATTGTTCACGGATTTCGTGGTGTTAAGTTCGCGAGAGATTATCTGCGAATTTTGTGAAGGTAATTTCTCGAGGTCACTAATAATATTTATACTTCTTGATAATATTAGAAGTTTCATAGAGGCTAATTAAGAGGCTATTATCAATAATTGTGTATATTATTTCTCTTAAATAGAGATTATTTAATATATATTGCACTAGTTCAAAATACAATATTTACTAATTGCCAACCCACAACAGGGTAGGATATTACCATTGACTAGTTGAACTATTTATGTTCTTCCTAGTCCCATTATTACCATAGTTAGTTGTACTATATTAAACAACCTAGCACCATTAATGAATGGGGCTGACCCTATTTTGGGTGTAAATTTATCAACTCGAGTTGAGTTGTGTTTATATAATAATTTACTTATGATCATTACACCTTTGAGTGATTAATTAGTGTCTATACCATCCTAGGGTGATTTTGAGGAGCTAACCTAAAGGTACTTCCAGTGACACTGGTTTATCACTCAAATCATTAGTGGGTATGATTTATATATATATATATATATATATATATATATATATATATATATATATATATATATATATAGATATATATATATATATATAGATATATATATATATATATATGTATGTATATACATATATATATATATATATATATATATATATATATATATATATGTACATTATATATATATATATAATATATATATATATATATATATATATATATATATATATATATATATATATATATGTCGTACTTAGTAGCCAGAACGCACTTCTCAGCCTATTATGCAAGGCCCGATTTGCCTAATAAGCCAAGTTTCATGAATTAATTGTTTTTCGACTACCTAACCTACCTAACCTAACCTAACGTAACTTTTTCAGCTACCTAACCTAACCTAACCTTTAAATATAGGTTAGGTTAGGTTAGGTAGGGTTGGTTAGGTTCGGTCATATATCTACGTTAATTATAACCCCATTAAAAAATATTGACCTCGTACATAATGAAATGGGTAGCTTTATCATTTCATAAGTAAAAAATTAGAGAAAATATATTAATTCAGGAAAACTTGGCTTATTAGGCAAACCGGGCCTTGCATAGTAGGCCGAGTACGACGTTCTGGCTACTAGGTACGACATATATATATATATATATATATATATATATATATATATATATATATATATATATATATATTTTTTTTTTTTTTTTAATTCAACATGGAAGGGAGTACCACCTCTGGCTGGAAGAAGGGGGACCCATAGCCTCGGAGGAAATCACACATAACGCATTGGAGGGAATGTGGGTCCCCTCCAATACAGTTTCTGTGTGCTTTTCTCCTACCACCCCCTTCCTTTTTTTTTTTCTTATGCTTTATTGTGTATTTAAAGGTTACAAAACCTACAAGACAAATGCCTAAAGGTTATGGATCTCTTGAAGCTCCTCCGCTTCCGGACAGGAACGGAGGACGCAGCAAGCATTACCCCTCTGGATCGCCACACTGAGGCGCTGAAACAAAAAACTGCAAGCCCTTGGGTCTCTGGTGACGTCAATGAGCTTGGAACCCAATTCCTTGAGAAATCCCAAGGCACTCTTGCCCCAGGGGCCATGCGTCTCAGACGCTATGGGAACAAAGAGGTATTGACCTGCCAGTCGCCTGTATTTGAGAGATTTTGCTGTTTCCCTGTGGTTGGCTGCCCCACCTGCTTGATCAGCTCCGAAGTGTACATAGGTGTCAGCCAGGGTGGATACACATGTGTAGTCCCACACCAACTGTCTACCCTCCTTCCATGAGTATATGGTGATGCCATCAGGGCGATGGTATATATATATATATATATATATATATATATATATATATATATATATATGTATATATATATACATGTATATATATATGTATATATATATATATATATATATATATATATATATATATATATATATATATATATATATATATATATATATATGTCGTACCTAGTAGCCAGAACGCACTTATCAGCCTACTATGCAAGGCCCGATTTGCCTAATAGGCCAAGTTTTCATGAATTAATTGTTTTACGACTACCTAACCTACCTAACCTAACCTAACCTAGCTTTTTCGGCTACCTAACCTAACCTAACCTATAAAGATAGGTTAGGTTAGGTTAGGTAGGGTTGGTTAGGTTCGGTCATATATCTACGTTATTTTTAACTCCAATAAAAAAATTGACCTCATACATAATGAAATGGGTGGCTTTATCATTTCATAAGAAAAAAATTAGAGAAAATATATTAATTCAGGAAAACTTGGCTTATTAGGCAAATTTGGCCTTGCATAGTAGGCCAAAAAGTGAGTTCTGGCTACTAAGTACGACATATATATATATATATATATATATATATATATATATATATATATATATATATATATATATATATATATATATATATATTATCGCCTAGTGAGTGCAGAATTTTACCCTAGGCTACCATTAGTACTTGTTCAGCATTATGAGCAACCCAAATACAAGCCCTATAAGGCTTAACCAACTAGCCAATATGGATAATGCAGGGAGAATGAAAAGAACCCTTGCAGGTCTTAAAGGCCACTTAACAAGACAGATCAAGAAATGTGAAGATTTGTCAAAACAATCTCAAGTTGACTATGCTGACCTGGAAAGCTATTATCAATCAGCTGGAGGTAAATTTGAGCAAATCAAATGCCAAATAGCAACAGCCAAATTCCTGAGAAATAGAGGAATAAAATTGTCATATAATATTAAGTCTGATCACCTCACCGACTTCGATCTCCTTGTAGGGACAGACTACTACCATCGATTCATCGGTAGCCCTACTAAATATCAGGGCATAGCCATGCTAAATTCTGCAGGAGGCAAATTACTCTCAGGCCCAGTATTAAGTCTGAGGAGACCTATGCCTGCAGATAAACAATACCAGTAGAAATCTAAATTTGTCAGCTGATTATATTTCTCCAGTAGCATTATACTAAGGAGATTACAGCTGACTATACCAACAGAGGTTGATGTTAATATCATCATTTAAAGATGAAGATGAGTTCATGAGGCTTCAGTGGCAAATCAGTGAACAGTAGCCTAAACAGCTACAAGTCACAGCGACCAATGTCACTGAACCCACTGCAGTCTCAGAACCATACTTGACTTTATTGATGGGCTATTCAATCCTCTGAATCAATTAACATTTTAAACATATGCCTAGCTGTCCCTGCAAGGAGGGACAAATCACTAGCTTCCTCAGTCATTATGGCTATAAATAGTTTTCCTATAGAGGACAACCAGGCACCCCTCCCCACCCATGCCAAAAACACCCACCGCAGGAAAGGTATCAACAGCAGAACCGAGGCATCCAAAATCAGAGCAACAGTCAGCAAGAAAATAGAAGAAGGCAACACAATAGGGGCAATCAGAATCCTCACCAGTGAAGACACAGTTGCCACAAGGGATGCCGATACAGCACATGCCCTGAGGGAAAAACACCCACCCAGAGCTCCTCGTGACGACAGTGTTCCCCTAGTCGGTGTCACCAGAGCAGAACCCCTGTGTGTGCTCGAATCCGTGGTGCATAAAGCAGCTATATCCTTCCCACCAGGATCAGCAGGTGGGTTCACAGGATTAAGACCCAACCACATCAAGTCAGATGAAGTCAGATGCTACGGGAGAGGACAACCACAGCCCGGGAGAAGCCCAGGGCTCGACCGTGCGGCAAGGCAGTGGGAGCCCCTTATATGGCAATGTTCGTGTGTCTACTAGACACAACTTCCACCCGATTCGCCAACACATGTCTAGCTGGCAACATACCAGAGACCATACGGCCTCTCTTTTTTGGTGCTACCCTCTGTGCCCCGAGGAAAAAAGATGGAGGAATCAAACCGATAGCAGTGGACAATTCACTCAGGCGTCTCGTCGCTAAGGCTGCTGCTCGAGCAGTTAGTCAGGCAGCAGCGGACATGCTGAAGCCAAAACAGCTTGGGTTTGGCATTCCCCAAGGGTGTGAGGTAGCGGCTCATGCAGCTAGAGCCTATATTGCCAACATTATGGATGACTTCCATAATGGATGAAAAAGTCCTGATAAAGTTGGACTTCAAAAATGCTTTCAATCTGGTTAGAAGGGATGCAGTACTCAGTGCGGTTCATCGCCTTTTTCCTTCCCTCTACCCGTTTGTAAACTCATGCTACAGCAAGAATCTAACTCTGCTTTTTGAGGAACATGAAATTGAATCACAAGAAGGTGTCCAACAGGGTGACCCCCTTGGTCCTTTTCTTTTCTGCCTAGTCATCAAGGAAGTCACCGATAACCTGTCCAGTGAGCTCAACATTTGGTTTTTGGACGATGGTACTCTAGCCGGCTCCCCAGCCTCACTCTTGGACGACATAAGAATAATTCAGGAGCAAGGAGCAAGTCTAGGCCTCACCCTGAACCCTTCCAAGTGCGAAATAACCTCCACCAACCAGCACATAATAGAGCAAATAAAGGTTGTTTTGCCTGACATTCATACAACCAACCCTGAGGACAGCACACTCATAGGTGCTCTTCTTGGAATGAATGCCATCGACGAGGTCCTTGGTAAGAAGATCACTGACCTGAAGAGGATGAACGAGAGGATTGAAGACATCGATGCTCATGATGCACTTTACCTCATCACCAGATGCTTGTCCCTCCCCAGGCTGACCTACCTTCTAAGATGTTCGCCATCTTTCAACAATATTAAATTAGAAGAGTACAACAGCTTGCAGAAATCAACACTAGAAAAAGCCCTCAATCTTTCCCTCAGCGACTCACAGTGGAAACAGGCCTCCCTTCCTGTCAGACCCAGGGGCCTTGACGTGCGCACAGCAACACAAATTGCTGTACCAGCATTCCTGTCCTCTTCAGTGCGGTCTGACAACTTGGTGAAGGAAATCCTACCTGAGCACCTAGTTCATCAGGCAGGAGTACATGATCCCAGCTTCACAGACTGCACAACCAAATGGGGTTCTCTCGCAGGACCAGCACCCCAACCACCGCCTTCTGAAGCCCATAAGCAATCCAGTTGGGATCGCCCCATTGCCGACCAAGAAGCTGCGACAACACCACATGACACTACCCAACTTAGAGCTGTAGCAGCTACCCATGCAGGTAATTTCCTATTAGCAACCCCAATGTCAGCAACTGGCACCTGTCTCACACCGCAGGCCCTCCGAATTGCCGTGGCTCTCCGCCTTGCTGCCCCAATCCACACCGAATACAAGTGTATTTGTGGCGAGGCAGAGGCCGACAGGTACGGACGGCATGGCCTTCTCTGCCAAAGGACAGGAGGATGGCATGCAAGACACGGCAAGGTCAATGACATTATTAAGAGAAGCCTTACCACAGCCGGTTGTCCAGCAGAGAGAGAGCACCATTACCTAATGTCCCGCAACTCTGATGAGCCTGTCGGTCGCCCAGACGGAATCACGGTGAATCCCTGGAAGAATGGTAAACAGTTGGTGTGGGACTACACTTGCGTTTCAACTTTAGCCAATACCTATGTTGACTTCAGTGCTACACAAGCAGGAGGAGCTGCCAATCACCAGGAAGTGGCCAAGTCACGTCACGACCTTGAGCACCACTACAATTTTGTCCCCATTGCCTCAGAGACACTTGGTGCCTGGGGTAAAAGTATTGCTAGCTTTTTGAAGGAGTTGGGGTCTAAGCTAATCGAAACAACTAGAGACCCTAGAGCTGCAAGTTTTCTTTTTCAGCGCCTTAGTGTGGCAATCCAGAGAGGAAATGCTCGAATGGTTCCTGCCCGCCATCTGAGAAGCAGGAGGAGGTATTCAACTTGTGACAAGCAGCCTTGTACCCTGCATGTAATCAATATTGTAACTTTTTTTGTGTAATGACATTTTCAAATAAAGTTAGATAAATATACACACATACCAAAGAATAGGGGTGGTAGGAGAAGAAAATATCAAAGTGTTCAGTGAGGATCCAAAGGTCTTCTCTGAGTACCCTTTATTTTCTTCTCCGAGGCTATGGGTCCCTACACTTGGACCAGAGGTGGTATCCCTTCTATAATATATATATATATATATATATATATATATATATATATATATATATATATATATATATATATATATATATATATATATATATATTGTGACGGTAAAGTGTTGGAAATGGTGTTCGGCAGTCTTCCAATGGCAGATGTCAATGCCGGGTCACACATAGAGAGAAAAAAAAGTGACTGCTTGCCTGATAGTCTGTGGTAAGGTAAGGTAAGACACAAGAAACACAAATATAAACAATGAAATTTAATTACTCTAGAAAACAAAGTAAAATAAAGACAATTCCTTGGCTGAACAACGTGCAAGTTAACAAGTGAAAAATAACTAAACATAAAAATGAATGCTTTTACGTTAACAATGGGACATAAATGACATACAAAAATGGTTAATATAAAAATGGTGCTGGGAATATATGCGCTAGCTATAAACCACTATTTGATCACACGAGGTGAATCAACTAGGTGTTCACAGCTTAAGAGCACGAGATATTCTGATGGTGGTACTGCAGGTCGACCCCGACATTGCCTTGGCGAGGAACGTGGTTGGTGTAGGACTGGAGTGGTGTGTTCTCGAACGGCCAATGAGAATGCAGGAAGGCCGGCAACTCGGTAGTTTGAGACTGGGACTGCAGCAGTTGAAGGGTCGGCGCGGAGACCAGGTGTGCAGGAGTGGGGGGAGGGGGAGTATGCAGGTGCGTGTGGCGGTCTTGATATACGTTTAAGCTACTGTAAAACGTATCTTGAATATAGCGTGGAACGTGATGATAATAGGAAAGAGCAGGCTCAATCTCTGGGAAGAGATTATCGTCACAACTCTCCCCCGAAGCCTGCGGTTCCGGTGAAGTCACGTTCTCGGGAGGTAGAGTGGTAGGTGGAGTAGGCTCTACCTCAGTGACGCTGGAGAGGGCGTCTGATATGATGTAGTCAGACTCCTGGGTGTAGCAATCTCCAGGCTGAAATGATGCAGCTAGCAAGCCCATTGTAGAAGTAGTCGATGGTTGAGTTGGGCTGGCTGTAGGAAGTGAAGATGGTTGTGGTCCATGTAGATGGTGGTGGACCGAGTACTTTGCAGGTATGGAGCAAAGTGTTGCCTGTTCAGGACGATGAGTAGCTCCTTGTTGATCGTGTTGTCGTTTATGGTAGTTAGTAGGTAGAGTCTCTTCGCCTTGTTGTACCAGGTCACCCCCGTGCCGGTACCACTGGCGTCGATATGGAGGATGGGAGACTTGGTGATATCTGGCGAGGCGAGAGTAGTATTAGAATATGATAAAGGAGCACAATTACTGTCCTGAAAGTGATTATGGATGTCAGTAAGGATTTCCGAATTAGAAAGCGCTGTCTCAGTGTCAGTGCTTTCGGAAGGAGAAGCAGGGAAGGTCTCACTGTGGCTGTATGGACCTGAAAAGGTGGTGAAGTTGGTTAGCACAGTGGGAGGAACACCATGGTAAAGTTTCAGCAGGTTCATGTGGCACAGCTGGGTCTTCCGCCGCCTATCGGGGGTCTCGATAACGTAGTTGAAGTTATTCCGGCACTCCTTAACACGGTAGGGTCCTGAAAACCTGTTTTGCAAAGGAGAACCTGGGATAGGGAAATAGGCAAGGACTAAGTCTCCCGGTTTAAACTTCCTTACTTGGCAGTGCTGGTCGTAACGAGTCTTCATCCTCTCTTGGGCTTTCTGTAGGTTGTTGCTGGCAAAGGAATGGACCCTCTCTAGAATGTGTCGGAGGTTTTGAAGAAACTGGGGCACATTCTGATGCTCACTGAGGGTGGCATCACGTAGAGAGTCCTTGAAAGCCTTGAGAGGTGTACGGCACTTACGTCCGTAGAGCATCTCATAAGGAGATACTCCTAGTGACTCGTTGGGAAGACTTCTGAAAATACACATAATGAGATCAAGTTGCCTATCCCAATCCTTAGCGGTCTCATTGCAAAACTTTTTTAGGAGTGCTTTGATAGTCTGATGACTACGCTCGAGAGAACCCTGTGAAGCAGGATGATAGGGGCTGGATAGTACCTGTTTGATGTTGAACTCCTCCAGAGTCCGTTTGAAGAGATCACTGGTGAAGTTGGTGCCACAGTCGCTCTGAATCTCCCTCGGAAATCCGTACTGGGTGAAGATTTTCAGTAAATTCTTCACCACTGTAGCAGCCGTAATGTTTTTCACTGGAACTGCTATGGGGAATCTGGTGGTAGGACACAGGATGGTTAAGATATAGGCGTTGCCGGCACTGGTCCGAGGCAAAGGACCAACACAGTCAATAATAAGTCTGTGGAACGGTTCCTCAGGCACCTGGATGGGTGTCAGTGGTGCTCTGGGGATGGAAACGTTTGGTTTACCTGCCATCTGACACACGTGGCACAGTTTGACATGGTGCTTGACATCGTTAACCATACCTGGCCAGTAGTAGTCTTGTCGAATCCCATGGTAAGTCTTGTTGAACCCGTAGTGTGACAGTGCTCCGTGGGCCAGGTGTAGAATCGTGGGCCGCAGGCTGGTAGGAATCACTAGTTGTTCAACGTTTGCCCAATCGTCCTCCTCCTTCAGTTTACTGGGTCTGTATCTGCGATAGAGTAACTCGTTCTCCAAGAAGAACCCAGGAATACTGTCGGATTGAGTCTCAGCCTGAAAGAATAATGGTGTCAAGGTAAGATCTTCCCTCTGTAACTTACGGAACTCCAAGACGGTGAGATTAGGGGGTAGTTTCGAAGGGTCTTGAGGGACAGCGGTAGCAGTAGAGTCAGCTGGCTGCGGTCGTGCTGCTTGAGCACGGGTGGTCACCATAACAGGAGGAGAAACTTCATCACTCTCTTGAACCTTTGCTGGAACATGCTCAAAAATCGGGTTATCCAACACAGAGTTACCCACCTGGGATATGTCCTTGACGATCAGGTTGGTCGGTTGTTGGTCTTCTGCCAAGTCGTTGCCCAGGAGAAGTTGCACTCCAGGCATGGGAAAAGGCTTTTCCCTGACGGCGACTTGGACTTCACCGGTCACAAAGGGACAATCCAGGTGGACTCTGGCGAGAGGATAAGGAGTAGTAGCAGTGAGGTCAGTGATGAAGACAGTCTCTCCTGTGTAGGCGACGTTGGGCACAGCTGATTTCAAGACGATCGATTGAAGAGCCGCTGTGTCCCTCAAGATCTTAAGTGCAAAACGTCCCTCAGAATCTGAACCGTGGGTAGTGATAGTTCCTGGATACAGATGCTTGCTAAAGAGAGAGAGATCATTAACATGAACACCAACATTCATTACAGGCTTACCGGACTTAGGGGGAGTAGGTTTGGGTTTGGTGGAATCAGTAGTACTTTTGTATTGAAACTTACCACATTTTTCTATGGTATGTCCATAGAGTTTACAATACTTACAGTACAGTTGAGAGGTACCTTGATCGGGGCTCACTTTCTCGTAACTGTACCAAGACCTCTTACTGGTAGGTGGGTCTGGTGTCAGTCGGTGGATGAGGCTGTAGGTGTCCGCCGACTTCGCGCATTTCACCAAATCTGTCTCTTCCTTATCTGCTAAGTATAGGCGGACAGGAGGAGGTACACGCCTCAAGAATTCTTCAACCAGCATGAGGTTGACGAGTTCTGGAAAAGTAGAGACATGTGCTGCCTCCAGCCATTTCATAAAATATCTCCGTTTGGTGTTAGCAAATTCTAAGAAGGTGGTGGTACTTGCCTTTACGTAGTCACGGAACTTTCGTCGGTAGCTTTCGGTGGAGAGAAGGTAGGCGTCCAACACAGCTTGCTTCAGGGTGGTGTAGTCGTTTTCAGATGCCAAAGTGCTGAGTGTGACTGCTGCTCTACCTGTTAGATGTACTCGGAGAAGGGTAGCCCATTGGTCGTCAGGCCAACTAAGTTGATTAGCAAGGGTCTCAAAAGTCGTGAAAAAAACATCAACCTCCGTTTCTATGAACGGTGGCATTAACTTACTTGCATGGGAGATATTGAAACTTGGAGGAAGACTAGCTGCAGCTTGCTGGAGTTGAGCTTGGTGTGTAGTGTCCATCGTGAGTTCTCTGTCACGACATTCTAGAGCCGTTTCCGCTTGCCGTTTGTCGTGTTCGCGTTGCATCTCTAGTTGTTGTCGTCTTGTTTCAAGTTGTACTTTTTCACGCTCTTTGAATAGGGCCAATTCTCGATCACTTTCTTCTTTCCTAATGGCGGCCTCTCGCTCTTTTAGGTGGAGCTCTTCTTTCTTGAACTGTAGAGCTTCTTTTGCCAGGGCTGCCTCACTCTCTTGCTCTTCCTTTCTGATGGCATCCTCACGCTCCCTGATTGCAGCTGCTTCCTTTTGTTGCTCCCGCTCGATCTTAGCAATTTCTATTTGAGCTTCATTGCTGTCAAGTCATGCTTATCTGAAATAGTGTATTGTTCGTGAGTATCAGAGTCTATAATCCCTTCTTCCACAAAATGATCCAAGAGCATATTATGTATTGTATATTTGTTGGCTCCATGGGGAACTTCTAGGTGATACTCAAGTGCAAGAGTTACCAAGTCGACTCTCTTAGCATGACGTAAGTTCTCTATTTCACCTTCTGGATCTGACTGGAAAGCTTGCATTCGAAACATGGTGAAAATAGCAAATAAATGAGACACGAATATACTGTGGTGATATGGTGAATGTCAGAAACAGGAAACGTGGCAACTGATACCTATCCTGTGGAATTGTTAATTTAAAGTTAATTCAAGATGGTAAATGATTAAGGTCGCAGGAAATCTTGTACCCGGTACTCACTGTGGGAGGATAAGGGCAAGAAAATCCTACTAATTAGTTGAAACTGAGTTTCGAAAAACAAGTGAAACACTAAATGGTTCCAAAGTAAATTAGGTAGTCCAAAAATGTAGGCATACCTTGCCGAGTCACTATAGAACATAAGCAAGTTACCCACTGAAATTAAATATGGTACTTACAGAATTAGCGAACTTTGTGCTCAAAAGAAAGAAAGCTAATTCCCTACCTTAGGTAAGTACCATCAATTCTGACCGACGAGTAGGGGTGCGAGTGTCAACTGGTGACGAGAACTATTGGCGAGGTCCCAACTCGTCAATAAAAGTCCGTGCGAGAGGAACTATGGCCCTCTTTATCCTCCTAGAGTCGGATTGCAGAAATTAGGTGCTATTGACCCGGAGACAGACCACAGTACCAGGGTACCTATATGATAATCTGTCGAAAATATGAGAAATATCTGAGGGACAAAAGATGTTAAACACGGGTAATAACACGGAGGGGGAGACGACCAATTAAGAGTATGACTGAGGCCTACAGTCACCACGTAATCCAAAGTTGTCTCACACTCACCATATGCTACTCCCGTAATGCACAATATACACAGCACCATATGAATAATAAAAGTGATTAGTAAAAATATTGAAAGCAAGGGAATTAAAGCCAAGTACGCTTACCACAATTACCAATACCTGAGTGATGCTCCCGGACAGGCCCCCAAATATATGTGACGGTAAAGTGTTGGAAATGGTGTTCGGCAGTCTTCCAATGGCAGATGTCAATGCCGGGTCACACATAGAGAGAAAAAAAGTGACTGCTTGCCTGATAGTCTGTGGTAAGGTAAGGTAAGACACAAGAAACACAAATATAAACAATGAAATTTAATTACTCTAGAAAACAAAGTAAAATAAAGACAATTCCTTGGCTGAACAACGTGCAAGTTAACAAGTGAAAAATAACTAAACATAAAAATGAATGCTTTTACGTTAACAATGGGACATAAATGACATACAAAATGGTTAATATAAAAATGGTGCTGGGAATATATGCGCTAGCTATAAACCGCTATTTGATCACACGAGGTGAATCAACTAGGTGTTCACAGCTTAAGAGCACGAGATATTCTGATGGTAGTGCTGCAGGTCGACCCCGACATCCTTGGCGAGGAACGTGGTTGGTGTAGGACTGGAGTGGTGTGTTCTCGAACGGCCAATGAGAATGCAGGAAGGCCGGCAACTCGGTAGTTTGAGACTGGGACTGCAGCAGTTGAAGGGTCGGCGCGGAGACCAGGTGTGCAGGAGAGGGGGGAGGGGGAGTATGCAGGTGCGTGTGGCGGTCTTGATATACGTTTAAGCTACTGTAAAACGTATCTTGAATATAGCGTGGAACGTGATGATAATAGGAAAGAGCAGGCTCAATCTCTGGGAAGAGATTATCGTCACAATATATATATATATATATTATATATATATATATATATATATATATATATATATATATNTATAATATATATATATATATATATATATTGTGACGGTAAAGTGTTGGAAATGGTGTTCGGCAGTCTTCCAATGGCAGATGTCAATGCCGGGTCACACATAGAGAGAAAAAAAAAGTGACTGCTTGCCTGATAGTCTGTGATAAGGTAAGGTAAGACACAAGAAACACAAATATAAACAATGAAATTTAATTACTCTAGAAAACAAAGTAAATAAAGACAATTCCTTGGCTGAAGAACGTGCAAGTTAACAAGTGAAAAATAACTAAACATAAAAATGAATGATTTAACGTTAACAATGGGACATAAATGACATACAATAATGGTTAATATAAAAATGGTGCTGGGAATATATGCGCTAGCTATAAACCACTATATGATCACACGAGGTGAATCAACTAGGTGTTCACAGCTTAAGAGCACGAGATATTCTGATGGTGGTAATGCAGGTCAACCCCGACATTGCCTTGGCGAGGAACGTGGTTGGTGTAGGACTGGAGTGGTGTGTTCTCGAACGGCCAATGAGAATGCAGGAAGGCCGGCAACTCGGTAGTTTGAGACTGGGACTGCAGCAGTTGAAGGGTCAGCGCGGAGACCAGGTGTGCAGGAGTGGGGGGAGGGGGGTGCAGGTGCGTGTGGCTGTCTTGATATATACGTTTAAGCTACTGTAGAACGTATCTTGAATGTAGCTGGGAACGTGACGTAGGTAGGGAAGAGCAGGCTAAATCTCTTGGAAGAGATTATCGTCACAACTCTCCCCCGAAGCCTGCGGTTCCGGTGTAGTCACGTTCTCGGGAGGTAGAGTGGTAGGTGGAGTTGCGTCTACCTCATGAACTGTAGATAGGGCGTCGGCGATGATGTTATCAGGCCCCTTGATGTAACAGATCTTCAGATTGAAGCCTTGAAGATATAAAGCCCATCGCAGCAGACGTTGGTTATTGAATTGGGCTTGATGTAGGAAGCGTAGAGGATTGTGGTCCGAATAGATGGTAGTGGACCTAGCACCTTGCAGATAGGGTGCAAAGTGTTGCAAGCTCAGGACGATGGAGAGGAGTTCCTTCTCTATAGTGCTGTAGTTTTTCTGATGAGTCTTCAACTTGTAGCTGTAGTAGCTGACAGGTAGAACCTCCTCGCCTCGTTGCTGCATTAAGACACTCCCGATGCCGGTACCACTGGCGTCGACATGGAGGATGAAAGGCTTCTCGGTATATGGTGAGGCGAGAATAGGATTAGAACAGAGGAGGAATTTGAGTTGTTCGAAAGCAACGGTTTGCTCCATGGTCCAATTATACCGTTGCTTGGGACTGGTTAAGGTGATTAAGGGTGTTGCAACAGTGCTAAAGTTCCTCACAAACCTACGGTAATAAGAAGCAAGACCAAGGAAGCGCAGGAGCTGCTTCCTGGTAGTAGGCTGTGGATACTCTCTGATGGCTTGAGTGTGGATATTTAACGGAGCCAGGCTGCCACTCCCTATAACATGACCTAGATACCGCACTTTACCTTTCGCAAAAGTGGACTTGCCCAGATTGATGGTGAGGCCGGCTTTCAGGAGCTTGGTGAACAATCGTTGTAGCTGGAGTAGGTGTTGTCCAAGCCCTGAATGACGCGGTTGACAGCTCTCTGAAAGGTGGCCGGGGCATTGCAGAGTCCAAAGGGAAGCCGGTTATATCTGAAAAGTCCGAAAGGGGTGATGAAGGCAGACAATTCTTTAGCTCGCTCCGTAAGACACACCTGGTAATAGCCCTTGAGTAAGTCCACCTGGGACAGGTAGCGGGCATTACCAATGGCGTCAAGTATGTCGTCAATCCTAGGTAATGGGTATGCATCTTTGACGGTGACTTTGTTGAGTTTCCTATAATCAGTACAAAGCCTGATCTTACCGTGAGGTTTGGGAACCAAGATACATGGTGAGGCCCAGGGGGACTCGCAGGGGGTAGCCAGTCCATGGTCCAAGAGGTACTGTACCTCAGCACGCATGACTTCCTTCTTGCTAGGGTTGATTCGGTAGAATGGTTGGCGAATCGGCTGGGTGTCAGGTAGCAGTTGGATGTCGTGCCGAGTCACAGTACACTCTTGTGGATCATCTCGAAACAACTCCTGATGTTCTCTGATGAGCTTAATGAGTGAAGCACTATTATCGTCCTGAAAGTGATTGTGAATGTCAGTAAGGATTTCCGAATTAGAAAGCGCTGTCTCAGTGTCAGTGCTTTCTGAAGAAGCAGGGAAGGTCTCACTGTGGCTGTATGGACCTGAAAAGGTGGTGAAGTTGGTTAGCACAGTGGGAGGAACACCATGGTAAAGTTTCAGCAGGTTGATGTGGCACAGCTGGGTCTTCTGCCGCCTATCGGGTGTCTCGATAACGTAGTTGAAGTTATTCCGGCACTCCTTAACACGGTAGGGTCCTGAAAACCTGTTTTGCAAAGGAGAACCTGGGATAGGGAAATAGGCAAGGACTAAGTCTCCCGGTTTAAACTTCCTTACTTGGCAGTGCTGGTTGTAACGAGTCTTCATCCTCTCTTGGGCTTTCTGTAGGTTGTTGCTGGCAAAGGAATGGACCCTCTCTAGAATGTGTCGGAGGTTTTGTAGCAACTGGGGCACATTCTGATGCTCACTGAGGGTGGCATCACGTAGAGAGTCCTTGAAAGCCTTGAGAGGTGTACGGCACTTACGTCCGTAGAGCATCTCATAAGGAGATACTCCTAGTGACTCGTTGGGAAGACTTCTGAAAATACACATGATGAGATCAAGTTGCCTATCCCAATCCTTAGAGGTCTCATTGCAAAACTTTTTAAGAGTGCTTTGATAGTCTGATGACTACGTTCAGAGAACCCTGTGAAGCAGGATGATAGGGGCTGGACAGTACCTGTTTGATGTTGAACTCCTCCAGAGTCCGTTTGAAGAGATCACTGGTGAAGTTGGTGCCACAGTCGCTCTGAATCTCCCTCGGAAATCCATACTGGGTGAAGATTTTCAGTAAATTCTTCACCACTGTAGCAGCCGTAATGTTTTTCACTGGAACTGCTATGGGGAATCTGGTGGTAGGACACAGGATGGTTAAGATATAGGCGTTGCCGGCACTGGTCCGAGGCAAAGGACCAACACAGTCAATAATAAGTCTGTGGAACGGTTCCTCAGGCACCTGGATGGGTGTCAGTGGTGCTCTGGGGATGGAAACGTTTGGTTTACCTGCCATCTGACACACGTGGCACAATTTGACATGTTTCTTGACATCGTTAACCATACCTGGCCAGTAGTAGTCTTGTCGAATCCCATGGTAAGTCTTGTTGAACCCGTAGTGTGACAGTGCTCCGTGGGCCAGGTGTAGAATCGTGGGCCGCAGGCTGGTAGGAATCACTAGTTGTTCAACGTCTGCCCAATCGTCCTCCTCCTTCAGTTTACTGGGTCTGTATCTGCGATAGAGTAACTCGTTCTCCAAGAAGAACCCAGGAATACTGTCGGATTGAGTCTCAGCCTGAAAGAATAATGGTGTCAAGGTAAGATCTTCCCTCTGTAACTTACGGAACTCCAAAGCGGTGAGATTAGGGGGTAGTTTCGAAGGGTCTTGAGGGACAGCGGTAGCAGTAGAGTCAGCTGGCTGCGGTCGTGCTGCTTGAGCACGGGTGGTCACCATAACAGGAGGAGAAACTTCATCACTCTCTTGAACCTTTGCTGGAACATGCTCAAAAATCGGGTTATCCAACACAGAGTTACCCACCTGGGATTGTCCTTGACGATCAGGTTGGTCGGTTGTTGGTCTTCTGCCAAGTCGTTGCCTAGGAGAAGTTGCACTCCAGGCATGGGAAAAGGCTTTTCCCTGACGGCGACTTGGACTTCACCGGTCACGAAGGGACAATCCAGGTGGACTCTGGCAAGAGGATAAGGAGTAGTAGCAGTAAGGTCAGTGATGAATACAGTCTCTCCTGTGTAGGCGACGTTGGGCACAGCTGATTTCAAGACGATCGATTGAAGAGCCGCTGTGTCCCTCAAGATCTTAAGTCCAAAACGTCCCTCAGAATCTGAACCGTTGGTAGTGATAGTTCCTGGATACAGATGCTTGCTAAAGAGAGAGAGATCATTAACATGAACACCAACATTCATTACAGGCTTACCGGACTTAGGGGAGTAGGTTTGGGCTTAGTGTATTCTGTGTTACCTTTAGATTGGGACTTACCACATTTTTCTATGGTATGTCCATAGAGTCGACAATACCTACAGTACAGTTGAGAGGTACCTTGATCTGGGCTCACTTTCTCGTAACTGTACCAAGACTTCTTACTGGTAGGTTGTTCTGGTGTCAGCCGGTGGATGAGGCTGTAAGTGTCAGCTGACTTCGCGCATTTCACCAAATCGGTCTCTTCCTTATCTGCTAAGTATAGGCGGACAGGAGGAGGTACACGCCTCAAGAATTCTTCAACCAGCATGAGGTTGACGAGCTCTGGAAAAGTAGAGACATGTGCTGCCTCCAGCCATTTCATAAAATATCTCCGTTTGGTGTTAGCAAATTCTAAGAAGGTGGTGGTACTTGCCTTTACGTAGTCACGGAACTTTCGTCGGTAGCTTTCGGTGGAGAGAAGGTAGGCGTCCAACACAGCTTGCTTCAGGGTTGTGTAGTCGTTTTCAGATGCCAAAGTGCTGAGTGTGACTGCTGCTCTACCTGTTAGATGTACTCGGAGAAGGGTAGCCCATTGGTCGTCAGGCCAACTAAGTTGATTAGCAAGGGTCTCAAAAGTCGTGAACTTACTTGCATGGGAGATATTGAAACTGGGAGGAAGACTAGCTGCAGCTTGCTGGAGTTGAGCTTGGTGTGTATTGTCCATCGTGAGTTCTCTTTCATGACATTCTAGAGCCGCTTCCGCTTGCCGTTTGTCGTGTTCGCGTTGCATCTCTAGTTGTTGTCTTCTTGTTTCAAGTTGTACTTTTTCACGCTCTTTGAATAAGGCCAACTCACGTTCTTGCTGTCCTTTGAGGAGGAGGGCCTCTCTTTCACTTCCTTCTTTCCTGTGGCAGCTGCTCCTTTGCTAGGGCTGGCTCACTTCTTTAGGTGATTCTCGATCTTGTTGTTCCTTAAGCATGGCAGCTTCTCGTTCCTTCAGGGCCACTCACGCTCCCTGATTGCAGCTGCTTCCTTTTGTTGCTCCCTCTCGATCTTAGCAAGTTCTAGTTTGAGCTTCATTGCTGTCAAGTCATGCTTATCTGAAATAGTGTATTGTTCGTGAGTATCAGAGTCTATAATACCTTCTTCCACAAGGTGATCCAATACTAGGTATGTACTTCATACTGTTGCTCCATGGGGAACTTCTACGTGATACTCATGTGCAAAGAGTTAACAAGTCGACCCTCTTAGCATGACGTAAGTTCTCTATTTCACCTTCTGGATCTG
>WNGS01128483.1:0-10564 GCA_020271785.1 Procambarus virginalis
TAGGAAGCTGTGATCTCTATGATGCTGTGCATGCTTCTAGTATCAAATGGTGATGTCCCCCGCATGAGTGTGACGCTTTCAATATGAGTGTGACGCTCTCAGTATGAGCGTGACGCGCTCAGCTCATCTTCCTTTCCCGTTTCCCCTGTGTGTGTGTGTGTGTGTGTGTGTGTGTGTGTGTGCGTGCGTGCGTACGTGTGTTATATTTATATTCACGTGTTTTTTTTGGTTTGTTTCACACTCACTGGTGTAGAGCACAAATTACCAGAGTGGTGCTCGCTATGTTCCCTGGTTGTTAGGGAATGGAACCGTCGTGTTTGTACGCATGAGTACAAACATCATCATTCCCGCACACCATCATTCTACTACATTCCCCCCCCCCCCCACGCTGGGAAATGTGTTACTCTAATGCCAAACATTTTTTTATTACGACTGTGTAATTCCCCACGGCCGGACATTTCCGACGGTGTTCCACGCGGATTATATCATATTAGGAGCCTCATAGGTGCATTGTAACTGATAGGATCATCGTACTGAGAGCTTCATGGAAGGGCAGCATTGTAGAGTCATTATATGCCGCCACAGGACGTTACTGGGTGTGTGTGTGCCACACACCAGTTTTATGGTCTGTGGACCACCACAGACCATAAAAAAGACCCACAGCATCATACTAACACCAGCAGAGCATCATACTAACACCAGCAGAGCATCATACTACCACCAGCAGAGCATCATACTAACACCAGGCCCCGCAAGATGACCGGGCTTCTCTATAAATCTCGCATATCATCAACTTTTATGAGCGATTACGAAATGGACTTAGTATAACAAGAGGGATAAAATGCGGCTTGATTGTGCGCGTGTCTGTGTGCGTAACAAGACTGTGTGTGTGTGTGTGTGTGTGTGTGGTGTGTGTGTGTGTGTGTGTGTGTGTGTGTGTGTGTGTGTGTGTGTGGTGTGTGTGTGTGTGTGTGTTTACTCACCTAGTTGTACTCACCTAGTTGTGCTTGCGGGGGTTGAGCTCTGGCTCTTGTGGTCCCGCCTCTCAACCGTCAATCAACAGGTGTACAGTTTCCTGAGCCTATTGGGCTCTATCATATCTACACTTGAAACTGTGTATGGAGACAGCCTCCACCACATCGCTTCCTAATGCATTCCATTTGTCAACCACTCTGACACTAAAAAAGTTCTTTCTAATATCTCTGTGGCTCATTTGGGCACTCAGTTTCCACCTGTGTCTCCTAGTGCGTGTGCCCCTTGCGTTAAACAGCCTGTCTTTATCAACCCTGTCGATTCCCCTGAGAATGTGTGTGTGTGTGTGTGTGTGTGTGTGTGCTCTTAGGCCTACACTTTTCTTACAACGCCTATCTCACCGTTCTCAACTAATCTACCCCTTAAAGTCCACCTCTAACAAATCAAACACCTTACCAGAGTTGATCCGCTTAAAATATTGCACATGAGCGTCTATAGCACATGTTCTACTTGAGTTTACCTTGAGGTAGTTTCGAGAATAAGTGCACCGTGCCTTTGGAGATGGGCCAAGAGCAGATGCTGAGGGGCTCCGGAGAGAGACGGAAGGGACAGATGCTGAGAAGCTGATGACTGGTATTTCTTTCTTCCAAAGGCACCCAAGGCCTGGATTACAGGGCACCTTTGTGGACACCACCTGATAAGGAAAGTCCTGCGGCTCCAGGGTGTTCTTTTCCTGGGCGACGGATCTTGTATAAGACTCTGGTAACATCCAGGAGGGATTCTCGTGTCTTAGGTGATCAGCCGGGAAATGAGAGGGGGAGGGGAGAGGTTGGTGTCATTCCCAGGGTGCCATAGGGGTCTAGTGGTGGGGTTGGCTCTCGGGGTGTAGCGACTGGGCACGCTTCTCCAGAGGACGCTTGCTTCCACTTCGGACAGAGTTACTATTGGTAATTTGTTTTTGTTTATTGTAGATATTATCTATGTGTGTGTGGGGGGGGAGGAGGAGGGGGAATTGATTGACTGACAACTTGATTGATTGACTGTTGAGTGGTGGGCCGAAAGAGCAGAGCTCATCCCCGCAAGCACAACTAGGTGAATATACTCATTCACACACACACACACCGCACGCACATGCACGCTCACGCACGCACGCGCACATACTTTCTGTCGATGTTTAAACCAGAAGGCAGCAACTCTCCTGTGCCCTTTAATACACATGTATGTGAACCAACACTAATTAACAGATGGGGTCGACAAGAGCAGTCTTAGAACCTGATCACCCATCCTCACTCTTTGACACTACACCACCACCAGCCCTGACACTACACCACCACCACCTGACACTACACCACCAGCACCTGACACTACACCACCAGCACCTGACACTACACCACCAGCACCTGACACTACACCACCACCAGCCCTGACACTACACCACCAGCACTGACACTACAACACCACCAGCACCTGACACTACACACCACCAGCACCTGACACTACACCCACCAACCTGACACTACACCACCAGCACCTGACACTACACCAGCACCTGACCTACCCACCAGCACCTGACACTACACCACCAGCACCTGACACACTACACCACCAGCACCTGACACTACACCACCAGCACCTGACACTACACCACCACCACCTGACACTACCCCCACCAGCACCTGACACTACACCACCAGCACCTGACACTACACCACCACCACCTGACACTACACCACCACCACCTGACACTACACCACCACACCTGACACTACACCACCACCACCTGACACTACACCACCACCAGCACCTGACACACCCCACCACCACCTGACACTACACCACCACCACCTGACACTACACCACCCCCACCTGACACTACACCACCAGCACCTGACACTACACCACCACCACCTGACACTACACCACCACCACACCTGACACTACACCACCGCAGCACCTGACACTACACCACCACCAGCACCTGACACTACACCACCACCAGCACCTGACACTACACCACCACCACACCTGACACTACACCACCACCAGCACCTGACACTAACCCACCAGCAGCCCTGACACTACACCACCACCAACCTGACACTACACCACCACCAGCACCTGACACTACACCACCAGCAGCACTGCACCTGACACTACACCACCACCAGCACCTGACACTACCCACCAGCACCTGACACTACACCACCACACCTGACACTACACCCACCACCAGCACCTGACACTACACACCACCAGCACCTGACACTATACCACCAGCACCTGACACTACACCACCAGCACTGACACTACACCACCAGCACCTGACACTACCACCAGCACCTGACACTACACCACCAGCACCTGACACTACACCACCACCACCTGACACTACACCACCACCGCACCTGACACTACACCACCAGCACCTGACACTACACCACCAGCACCTGACACTACACCACCACCACCTGACACTACACCACCACCACCTGACACTACACCACCAGCACCTGACACTACACCACCACCACCTGACACTACACCACCACCACCTGACACTACACCACCAGCACCTGACACTACACCACCAGCACCTGACACTACACCACCAGCACCTGACACTACACCACCAGCACCTGACACTAACACCACCAGCACCTGACACTACACCACCAGCACCTGACACTACACCACCAGCACCTGACACTACACCACCACCACCTGACACTACACCACCAGCACCTGACACTACACCTCCCCCAGCACCTGACACTACACCACCAGCAGCACCTGACACTACACCACCACCAGCACCTGACACTACACCACCAGCACCTGATACTACACCACCACAGCCCTGACACTACACCACCACCAGCACCTGACACTACACCCCACCACACCTGATACTACACCACCAGCAGCACCTGACACTACACCACCACCACACCTGACACTACACCACCACCCTCACCTGACACTACACCACCACACCTGACACTACACCACCACCAGCACCTGACACTACACCACCACCAGCACCTGACACTACACCACCAGCACCTGACACTACACCACCACACCTGACCTACACCACCACCACCACCTGACACTACACCACCACCAGCACCTCACACTACCCACCCCACACCTCACACTACACCACCACCACCTGACCTACACCCCCACCACCTGACACTACACCACCAGCACCTGACACTACACACCACCACCAACACCTGACACTACACCACCACCAGCACCTGACACTACACACCACCAACACCTGACACTACACCACCACCAGCACCTGACACTACACCACCACACCTGAACACTATGACACTACACCACCACCAGCACCTGACACTACACCACACCAACCCTGACACTACACCCCCACCAACACCTGACACTACACCACCACCAGCACTGACACTACACCACCACCACACCTGACACTACACCACCACCCACACCTGACACTACCCCACCACCAGCACTACACCTACACCACACCAACACCTGACACTACACCACCACCAGCACTGACACTACACCATCAGCACCTGACACTACACCACACCACACACTGACACTACACCACCACAGCACCTGACACTACACCACCACCAACACCTGACACTACACCACCACCAGCACCTGACACTACACCATCAGCACCACCTGACACTACACCACCACCACCACCTGACACTACACCCACCTGACCTACACACCACCACCTGACACTACATACACCACCACCTGACACTACACCACCACCACCTGACACTACACCACCACCTGACACTACACACACCACCTGACACTACACCACCACCACCTGACACTACCCACCACCACCTGACACTACACCACCACCACCTGACACTACACCACCACCAGCACCTGACACTACACCACCACCACCTGACACTACACCACCACCACCTGACACTACACCAGCACCTGCACTACACCACCACCACCTGACACTACACCACCACCTGACACTACACCACCACCACCTGACACTACACACCACCAACCTGACACTACACCACCACCCACCTGACACTACAACCCACCAACTGCACCTGAACATCTACACCACCCCCACCTGACACTATACCACCACCACCTGACACTAACACCCCCACCAGCACCTGACACTACACCTCCTGCCATTCCCTGGACCACTAAATGGATAGGTGCTCACGAGGTACCATTAGTGAACCTTCGTGTTTAAGGGGTAAAATTGAATGGGCATTCACAGAGGCCCGAGAGGGTAGAAGCTGCTGAAGGGGAAAGGGTAGGAACAAGGAGTGAGGGGAGAGCGACGGGTGAGGGATTGGGGAAAAGGTGAGAGGAAAAAGAGGGTCAAAGAAGTGAGGGAGAAGACAATAGAGTTGATTTTATAGTCTATCTATAATTTTTATAGATTTTTTTTATTTTTACAGTTTATCTATAATACAATAACACAAAGATGACCACATTTTGACCACGAGAAAAATGTTGTCCGTGTTCCAGGATCCGAGCAACACCCGCAACACCGCAACACCCGCAACACCTGCAACACCGCAACACCCGCAACACCGCAACACCCACAACACCCGCAACACCCCCGCAACACCAGCAACACCCACAACACCCGCAACACCCGCCACACCCAAAAGTTATCAACAGTCTTCTACCATCATTGAATAACGTCCAGTACGTCGCCTACGGCCAGGTTTACCTCCTTGGGGGCCACACTCCAGAGGGGGATCGTGCTCAACCCGACCACATAGCTCATCTTCAGGTAAAAGTGCACTTAGTCTGTCTTCTATCCTTGGGCAGAAAATGGTCTTAAAAAGTCATGTTTAAATGTCCGCTGAGTTGGGGGAGTAATTATTCCCCACCGCCAATGAAAGGTGAGGAATGGGGCAGGGGGGGAAGAGGGCAAGGGGATGTGGGAAGGGAGGTGGGGTGTGGGAAGGGAGGTGGGGTGAGGGAAGGGAGGGGGGGGGACTGTGAGGTAAGAAGGGAAGAGTGAGGAAGGAGCGAAGGTTTTAAAGTAGGGAAAGCTCTATCTTCGCTATGTATATAATAGTATCTCTATTTGCCTTAGTATCTCTATTCACCTCAGTCTTCCCGCTTATGCAGATTCTGTCCGCAACGCAGATTCTGTCCACTATGCAAATTACGTCCGGGATTCAGCACGAGATGCCATTAACATTACCAAAAAATCATGTCAAGCCGAAAACCAACACTCTAAGTGACGATTCCTCTCGAGCATTTGACGTCTCAAGCTATGGTCAGTGGCAACGTGGCAGCGTTCAACAAGTGTCGCAAACGTTCCTTATAACGTCATTGCCATGCTTCGTGCCTAGGCAACATGGATACCTCGCACTGTAGCAACATATCGTGTTTAGGTTGCCATGCATAATTCGAGTCCGTGTTGCCATATTTGTATATCCAGCTTGTCAGAGGTTATGTCCATGTTGACAAAATTCCATAACCCATATTTTTATATTTGGGTTGCCATATTCCCCGTTCAGGTTGTCATAATTCGTGTCTAAGTAGCCAAATTATAAGCCCAAATTGCCATGCCTCATGACTAGACTATCATAACATAACTGCCCATTATGTGTGTGTTGTTGACCACAATATTTTCGACACAGATCTTCAACAAAGAATTTGACTAAAAAACAGAGGTTT
The DNA here is from genome assembly GCA_020271785.1 of Procambarus virginalis. NCBI lineage: Eukaryota > Metazoa > Arthropoda > Malacostraca > Decapoda > Cambaridae > Procambarus > Procambarus virginalis. The sequence continues at coordinate 6,676 of WNGS01128483.1, forward strand.
GTTGTTTGGTGCTTAGTTCGAAACTGGGAAACAGAGAAACCAAGCAACGGGCAGCCATAAACAGAGAAGTCAACCAACGGGAAGGCGTAAACAGAGAAGTCAACCAACGGGAAGGCGTAAACAGAGAAGCACCATACACAACACAACAAGAGGTACGCCGTAAGGGTCAATCTTGAAACCGGTTCTGTTCCTGATTTACATAAATGACAACGATAACGAGCTTCACCTTTGCGATACACCATTGACTCTCAACCAGGACAAAGCCTACCATGAATTCCCGAGATTGCGGGGACACCTGAGACGGCTTTGTTCACTGGAGGCATTCACCACTTCACAACTTATAATGGTATAGACAAATACTAACCAATAAACATGATTTAATTATCGGAAGAAAAGCAGGCAGTGTATTGAGGTCAATGGCGGTGTGATGATGTGTCATGAGGCTACTGGCAGTTTACTGAGGCAGTAGATGTGTCCTGAAGCACCCAGACTACAACACACAGAATACAATATCCAGACTACAACACAGACAAGATGAAACTCCCGCAATGCAATCACAAGAACGTGATTTACCACGATAAAATAATGAGGACATACGACGGGATCGAACCCGTGTCTCTGGATAATTCAATTCCTTAATATATATTAATCACAGGACAACGATATTTCCGTCAAATGTAGAAAATATGTTGAATAACTTACCCGCACAGTAATTTCCGTCCTCAACTCACAGCTAAGGACCCGAGAGAAGCGGTTGGCCACATTTCCTTTCGCCTGATGCCTCAGTTCACCTACCAGTAAAATATGTCGGCGAGAATTAGGCAACTGTTGTGGGTTGCATGCCGAGGAAGGCCAGTGGTGGCCCTAGAGGAAGACCCTGACAGCCCTACGCGCAGGCTTTCTGTCCCCCGTCAACGGTAATTTATTTGTTAATTACAGTATGTTAATAAAAAAAATTGACAAGTGCCTATCTCAATAAACCGTAGATTTTTCATTACACACCTGCTACACACCAGCTACACACCAGCTCGGAAACACATCACGACAGCTCTATACAGAGTCGCAGCATCACCAGCTCTTCCACGGGACCCCAGACACCCCCTCCCACACACCCCAAAATTCCCTCCACCCCAGGAGCCTCGCATTCTCCCCAGACTCCCCCAGAAGAGACCAAAAATCCCCCACCCCCAACATGACCCCAAGATACCCCCAACTCCCTTAACATGATCCCACGAGCCCCCACACTCCCCCCTCAGCAGTGTTCTATGTGGTGTTAATATTCTCGGTCCGTCCCAGAAACAGGATTAAAATTCTTACTAAGTTTAGCGTCGGACAAAGCACTAGATGCATCTAATTTCTTAGAGCATGTTTGATATGCCAAGATAACTTCCGTGAATATCTAAACACATCTGTATCTTACACTTTAAGTGAAATTTGTTTATTTATTTTAACAACAACAGTAATAATAATGATGATAATAATAGGGCCATTCACAATCGACTTGAGAATGGTCCAGGACGGACCGAAACGTCGTCGTCCCTTCACTTTCTAGTGTGTGGTTTGGTCAACATATTTCAGCCACGTTATTGTGACTCCTCGTCTGCATGATAATAATAATAATAATAATAATAATAATAATAATAATAATAATAATAATGATAATAATAATAATAATAATAATAATAAATATGACAGTGTTAACCTGTCAACTCTGTTGTACATTCTCTGCAATTCAACATAGAGCAGAGTTCTGCATAACACGAAGGTGGGAATAATCCGCGCATTTAACTGCACTTCCATTTAATCATATACATTTTTTATGGCGCTCTTAAAAATAAAAAAAACGAATCATACTTTCTCGAATTAGCAAACTTGCACTCTACGCACACGGCGTAACAACAATAAAAATAAATTCTCAAAATCCTATTGAAATCTTCGCTGGCACAACGTTCTCTATATACGAAAGTTTGACATTTACGTGTTTTATAAATTAGTTTAGTCATCGAAGTTCCAAATCCAATTTCTGAAGACACGTCGCATGCTTCCAATAGAATTAATAATGCTGCAGAAATGATTTCTGATTGAGTGAAAGGCAGCGCATTTAAGGGCGCCTAGACATGTACAAAATAAAAATAACGCTTACCCGGCCACACAGTAACCAAGACCGAGCACGGGACCAAAGAGCCAGAGCTCAACCCCCGCCAGGACAACTAGGTGAGTACTTGGAGTCGCTGAGGTGAGCGGCGCTGACGCCCAATAGATGGCTCTCCTGTGGTCATTAAACACGACCAAGTCCATGTCATTTCTTACCAGTAAATGTTTAATTAACGCCAAACGATAAAAATGAACTGACGTCTTGAGAGACTGACAACATGGGGGAAAAAAAATAAAAACACAGTAGTGGAAGATGAAGGGTGAACTAAATGGAGGAGGGAAGTGAAGAGTGAACCAAGAGGAAGAGAGCCTTAATACACAACTTATAAACCTCAGTCATACTCCTCCACAGATCTCCAGTATCATCTATTGATACTGGTAATGGCTCAAAAGGAACACCACTTACGGGCTATTCATGCCCGTGCCACCTTTTGGGGGCTTAATCTTCATCAATCAATCAATCTCAGTCATACACAAACACATCACCTAACAATACAGAACCTAATCTAATCCTGCCTTACCTAGGAATTACACACATTGTCCCCCATTTGACGCTGCTGTATTTTGATACAAAACAACGTAACATAAACTACTGTAAAGTGACTCTTACGCCTTTATAGCAGTGTCACTCGTCAAACCATCCTTGCAGCTTGGCTATATATATATACATAACCTGTTTTCTCAAATAACATATCGCATTCTGACGACAAAACGTAATTATTGTGGCGCAAAAACAAACACATTTCTATGTGTGTGGATCCATTGGTTAGCTTCGGTGCGAAAACTTAACACACAATAAATATTGTGTGTTATTATTTAATTCCCAAGTTGAATTAATACACAATGAATTGTGACGTGTGAACTTGAGAGGACGGCCTGATAGACAGTAGCCGCCAGCTGCTGCTTAATTCACTCTTTCAATTCTATTTTTATCGTAAGCTTTCTGCTAGCTACGAACTTTTGACATTAAATACTCAAGAGGAACACAAGGGGAGGTTGTTTACCTGTTTCAAGAAAAGCAAGGGTCAGGGTACAGCCCTACAGGACGCCACTTCTTGCACCTTCCCATTCTCTGTGTTCGTGTGAAGTCTTTCCTATTAATACCTATTTTTGCCTGCGGGCAATAAGCTCCATTACATTTTAAGTCTGTGGGTAATGAACGCTATTACCTATTTGTGTTTAAGGGGGAACGGGGATCGAGCTCTATTACGTATTTATGTATGCAGGAAAATTTGCTCTATCACGTATTAATAATCTGCGGAGAATGAGCTACATTATCTAGTTGTTCCTGCAGGGAATGAATGTCTGTGGAGAACGAACTCCATTACCAATTTGTCTACGTGGAATGAACTGTATTACCTATGTGTGCCTGAAGGTAATGAGCTCTATTACCTATTTGTGTTTGGGGAGGGAAGAGGGAGGGAATGAGCTCCAGATGCTGGAAGTCCACCTGCTAGTCCTCAGTCAGGTGAGCTACAGCGACTAGAAACTGTGGCTGGAGCTGGCTTCCAGACCCTTTACACACACACACACACTCAAATAGGCACGCAAAATGACCCGAATAGATGAGTACACACTCCTCTTACGCTGTTGGAATGCATTTAACGTCCTTGTGTGTGTGTGTGTGTGTGTGTGTGTGTGTGTGTGTGTGTGTGTGTGTGTGTGTGTGTTTTTCCATTTCCACCTGCAACCTGTTCCGTCTTTCGTCTTGTTCCAGCCCAGCCCTAAATGGATT
>WNGS01128489.1:0-10249 GCA_020271785.1 Procambarus virginalis
TCCAACACATAGAAACAACTTAACATCAGCGCATATGGGATGCTGGCAAACATTAGATGACATTGAAACACTAAATAAAATGTTTTAATAATTCTCTTCATAAGGAAATATTTTTTCTGTGCCACAGAATCAAGTCTAGAGTAATCTTAGCAGCATATAACGCTCCATGTTCGTTAATCACAATTTTTGTTTGGACTGTTTAATGTACAAGTAACTATTTTGAAAAAAAATAATTTTGTATTGCAGCTTGTATTGATACAAGCTGCTACTCCCTTCCCTCCCTTCTCACCCCCCTCCTCCCACTCACCCCCTCTCCCACTCCCCACTCCCCCAGGACCACCCTTCTTCTCCCCCATCCCCCAAGCCCTCCCTTCTCCCACATGCCCTCCCGTCTCTCCACCCACAAGCCCTCCGTTCTCCCCCGCCCCCTAAGCCCCCACTCCCCCCACCCCACCTAAGCCTTCCCCTCTCCACCACACCCCAAAACCCTCCCCTCTTCCTCACCCACCTCAGCCTTCCCTTTCCCCCCATGCCCCCAAGCCCTCCCCCCTTTACTGTCCCCCAAACCCCCCCTTCTCCCCCATCCCCCCAAACCTCCTCCTCTCCCCCCTCAACCCTCCCCCCCTTCACCCCTCCAACCCTCCCCCTCTCACCCACCCCCCAACCCTCCCCCTCTCACCAACTCCCCCTACCCTCCCCCTCCCCCCCACCCCCCAAGCCCTTCCTCCTCCACCAGTCTCCCCGTACCAGATCCTCCCAGCTCCCGCTCACCCCAGACCCACAGGTCCCCCCAGAGGAGAAGCAGAAGAGAGTCAGTTTCAGGGCAATGTACTCGAACATAGATGGGATCACAAGTAAGCAAGTGAACTAAGGGAAAGAGCACAAGAAGTGAACCCAGATGTAATCGGACTCACTGAAACAAAACTCTCTGGAATCATAACGAATGCCGTGTTTCCCCAGGAGTACACAGTAATAAGGAAAGAGAGGGAAGGTAGGGGAGGAGGCGGAGTGGCCCTACTCATGAGAAAGGAATGGAATTTTAAGGAGATGGCTATCCCGGGCTGTGAGGGATTCAGAGACTACATAGCAGGCACCATGACAATGGGAGGACCAAGGATAGTAGTAGCAGTAATATATAACCCTCCACCAAATGACAGAAGACCCAGTCAAGAGTACGAAAACAACAACATGGCAGTTAACACTATAATTGAGAGGGCAGCCTCTGCTGCCTGTAGAAATAGATCCCACCTGCTCATCATGGGGGACTTCAATCACGGAAGGATTGATTGGGAGAACAAGGAACCGCATGGAGGCGAGGATACGTGGAGAGCCAAACTACTGGAGGTGGTGACTAGAAACTTCTTAACCCAGCATGTCAGAGAACCCACAAGGATGAGAGGACATGACGAACCAGCGAGACTCGACCTGGTCTTCACCCTGAACGACTCTGACATAAGAGAAATCGGTTTTGAGGCCCCAGTAGGAATGAGCGATCACAGTGTATTGGTGTTTGAGTACCTGATTGAAGAAGGGTTATTGAACTCGAGGAGGGATACCGAAACCAAAAGGTTAGCATACCGAAAGGGAAACTATGAGGAGATAAGGAAATTCCTAACAGATATAGCATGGGAAACAGAGCTCAGGGAAAAGACGGCCCAAGATATGATGGACTACATCACGAAAAAATGCAAGGACGCAGCAAACAAGTTTGTCCCAGCCCAAAAGGAAAACAGTGAAATGAAGATGAGAAACCCATGGTTTAATCAGAGATGTAGGCTAGCTAAGCAGCAAAGTAAAAGGGCATGGAGAAACTATAGGAATAACAGGACACTGGAGAGCAGAGAAAGATACCAGAATGCCAGGAACGAATATGTCAGAATGAGAAGAGAGGCAGAAAGACAATACGAAAATGACATCGCAAGCAAGGCAAAGACTCAGCCTAAATTGCTGCATAGCCACATCAGGAGAAAAACAACAGTAAAGGAACAGGTTATGAAATTAAGGATAGGGGCAGAAGGATTCACTACAAACGACAAGGAAGTGTGTGAGGAACTGAATAAGAAATTCCAAGAGGTCTTCACCTTAGAGCAAGGAGAAATCCCAGAGATAAGAGAGGGAATAGCTAACCAGGAACCACTGGAAGAGTTTGAGATTACCAGCGGGGAAGTAAGGAAGTGTTTACTAGAGTTGGATGTGACAAAGGCTATAGGCCCAGATGGAATCTCCCCTTGGATACTAAAGGAAGGAGCAGAAGAACTGTGCCTCCCACTCTCCATAGTGTATAACAAATCACTGGCAACAGGGGAACTGCCAGAAATTTGGAAAGCAGCTAACGTAGTCCCGATATACAAGAAAGGGGATAGACAGGAGGCACTGAACTACAGGCCAGTGTCCCTAACCTGCATACCATGCAAGCTGATGGAGAAGATTGTGCGAAGAAAGCTAGTGGAGCACCTGGAGCGAAAGAACTTTGTAACACAGCATCAACATGGATTCAGGGATGGCAGGTCCTGCCTCACAGGGTTACTTGAATTCTACGACCAGGCAACAAAAATAAGGCAAGAGAGAGAAGGGTGGGCAGACTGCATATTTTTGGATTGTCAGAAAGCCTTTGATACAGTGCCACACAAGAGGCTAGTGAAAAAGCTGGAGATGCAGGCTGGAGTGAAAGGGAAGGTACTCCGTTGGATACAGGAGTACCTAAGCAACAGGAGACAACGAGTCAGTGTGAGGGGTGAGGTCTCAGATTGGCGAGACGTTACGAGTGGAGTCCCGCAGGGGTCAGTCCTTGGACCTATACTGTTTCTGATATATGTAAATGATCTCCCAGAGGGTATAGAATCGTTTCTCTCAATGTTTGCCGATGATGCAAAAATTATGAGGAGGATTGAAACTGAGGACGATAGTAGGAGGCTACAGGATGACCTAGACAGACTGAGTGAATGGTCCAACAAATGGCTGTTGAAGTTCAACCCGAGTAAATGCAAAGTAATGAAACTAGGCAGTGGAAATAGGAGGCCAGACACAGGATACAGAATAGGTGAAGTACTTAATGAAACGAACAGAGAGAAAGATCTAGGAGTTGATATCACACCAAACCTGTCTCCTGAAGCCCACATAAAAAGAATAACGTCTGCGGCATATGCGAGGCTGGCTAACATCAGAACAGCGTTCAGGAACCTGTGTAAGGAATCATTCAGAATCTTGTACACCACATATGTAAGACCAATCCTGGAGTATGCGGCCCCAGCATGGAGCCCGTACCTTGTCAAGCACAAGACGAAGCTGGAAAAAGTCCAAAGGTATGCCACTAGACTAGTCCCAGAACTAAGAGGCATGAGTTACGAGGAAAGGCTGCGGGAAATGCACCTTACGACACTGGAAGACAGAAGAGTAAGGGGAGACATGATCACAACCTACAAAATCCTCAGAGGAATCGACCGGGTAAACAAGGATAAACTATTCAACACTGGTGGGACGCGAACAAGGGGACACAGGTGGAAACTGAGTACCCACATGAGCCACAGAGACGTTAGAAGGAACTTTTTCAGTGTCAGAGTAGTTAACGGATGGAATGCATTAGGCAGTGATGTGGTGGAGGCTGACTCCATACACAGTTTTAAATGTAGATATGATAGAGCCCAGTAGGCTCAGGAATCTGTACACCAGTTGATTGACAGTTGAGAGGCGGGACCAAAGAGCCAAAGCTCAACCCCCGCAAGCACAAATAGGTGAGTACAAATAGGTGAGTACACACACACACACACACACACACACACACACACACACACACCACACACACACACACACACACACACACTATACACACACACACAGACTAGTACCCGAGCTGAGAGGTATGAGCTACGAGGAGAGACTACGGGAATTTAACCTCACTTCGCTGGAAGACAGAAGAGTTAGGGGTGACATGATCACCATATTCAAGATTCTGAAGGGAATTGATAGGGTAGATAAAGACAGGCTATTTAACACAAGGGGCACACGCACAAGGAGACACAGGTGGAAACTGAGTGCCCAAATGAGCCAAAGATATATTAGAAAGAACTTTTTTTGTGTCAGAGTTGTTGACAAATGGAATGCACTAGGAAGTAATGTGGTGGAGGCTGACTCCATACACAGTTTCAAGTGTAGATATGATAGAGCCCAATAGGCTCAGGAATCTGTACACCTGTTGATTGATGGTTGAGAGGCGGGACCAAAGAGCCAGAGCTCAACCCCTGCAAAAACAATTAGGTGAGTACAACTAGGTGAGTACAGTTATGGCCAGGTGGTACTCTCCATGTCCCTCACAGAGTTAAAGCCAGGTACTCTCCAGGTCCCTCACACCGATATGGCCTGGTCATACTCTCCAGGTCCCTCACACAGGTATGGCCTGGTGGTACTCACCAGGTCCTTCACACAGGTATTGCCTGGTGGTACTCTCCAGGTCCCTCACACAGGTATTGCCTGGTGGTACTCTCCAGGTCCCTCACACAGGTATTGCCTGGTGGTACTCTCCAGGTCCCTCACACAGGTATTGCCTGGTGGTACTCTCCAGGTCCCTCACACAGGTATTGCCTGGTGGTACTCTCCAGGTCCCTCACACAGGTATTGCCTGGTGGTACTCTCCAGGTCCTTCACACAGGTTTGGCCTGATGGTACTTTCCAGGTCCCTCACACAGGTATGGCCTGGTGGTACTCTCCAGGTACTTCACACAGGTTTGGCCTGATGGTACTCTCCAGGTCCCTCACACAGGTATGGCATGGTGGTACTCTCCAGGTCCTTCACACAGGTATTGCCTGGTGGTACTCACCAGGTCCTTCACACAGGTATTGCCTGGTGGTACTCTCCAGGTCCTTCACACAGGTATGGCCTTGTGGTACTCTCCAGGTCCTTCACACAGGTATGGCCTGATGGTACTCTCCAGGTCCCTCACACAGGTTTGGCCTGGTGGTACTCTCCAGGTCCTTCACACAGGTTTGGCCTGATGGTACTCTCCAGGTCCCTCACACAGGTATGGCCTGGTGGTACTCTCCAGGTCCTTCACACAGGTATGGCCTGGTGGTACTCTCCAGGTCCTTCACACAGGTATTGCCTGGTGGTACTCTCCAGGTCCTTCACACAGGTATGGCCTGGTGGTACTCTCCAGGTCCTTCACACAGGTTTGGCCTGATGGTACTCTCCAGGTCCCTCACACAGGTTTGGCCTGGTGGTACTCTCCAGGTCCTTCACACAGGTTTGGCCTGATGGTACTCTCCAGGTCCCTCACACAGGTATGAGCTGATAGTACTCTCCAGGTCCTTCACACAGGCATGGCCAGGTGGTACTCTCCGGTCCCTCACGCAGGTATGGCCTGATGGTACTCTCCAGGTCCCTCACAGAGGTATAGCCAGGTGGTACTCTCCAGGTCCCTCACACAGGTATGGCCTGATGGTACTCTCCAGGTCCCTCACAGAGGTATGGCCTGGTGGTACTCTCCAGGTCCCTAACACACGTATGACTTGACGGTACTCTCCAGGTCCCTCACACAGGTATGGCCTGGTGGTACTCTCCAGGTCCCTCACACAGGTATGGCCTGGTGGTACTCTCCAGGTCCCTCACACAGGTATGGCCTGGTGGTACTCTCCAGGTCCCTAACACACGTATGACTTGACGGTACTCTCCAGGTCCCTCACAGAGGTATGGCCTGGTGGTACTCTCCAGGTCCCTCACACAGGTATGGCCTGGTGGTACTCTCCAGGTCCCTCACAGAGGTATGGCCTGGTGGTACTCTCCAGGTCCCTAACACACGTATGACTTGATGGTACTCTCCAGGTCCCTCACACAGCAAATAACATCAGCAGCATATGCCAGGTTGGCTAATATAAGAACGGCCTTTTAGAAACTTGTGTAAGGAATCTTTCAGAACATTATATACCACATATGTCAGACCAATCCTGGAGTATGCGGCTCCATGGAGTCCATATCTAGTCAATCATAAGACTTTACTGGAAAAGGTTCAAAGGCTTGCCACCAGACTAGTATCCGAGCTGAGAGGTAGAGCTACGAGGAGAGACTACGGGAATTAAACCTCACTACGTTGGAAGACAGAAGAGTTTGGGGGGACATGATCACCACATTCAATATTCTCAAGGGAATCGACAGGGTTGCTAAAGACACGCTATTTAACACAAGGGGCACACGCACTAGGGGACACAGGTGGAAACTGAGTGCCCAAATGAGCCACAGAGATATTGGAAAGAACTTTTTTTAGTGTCAGAGTGGTTGACAAATGGAATGCATTGGGAAGTCATGTGGTGGAAGCTGACTTCATACACAGTTTCAAGTGTAGATATGATAGAGCACAATAGGCTCAGGAACCTGTACACCTGTTGATTGACGGTTGAGAGGCGGGACAAAAGAGCCAGAGCTCAACCCCCGCAAGCACAACTAGGTGAGTACAACTAGGTGAGTACAGGTATGGCCTGGTGATACTCTGCAGGACCCTCACACAGGTAGGGCCAGGTACTCTCCAAGTCCCTCACACGGGTATGGCCAGGTGGTACTCTCCAGGTCCCTCACACAGGTATGGCCTGGTGGTACTCTCCAGGTCCCTCACACAGGTATGGCCGGGTACTCACCAGGTCCCTCACAATAGTGTGGCCAGGTGGTACTCTCCAAGTCCCTCACACGGGTATGGCCAGGTGGTACTCTCCAGGTCCCTCACACAGGTATGGCCTGGTGGTACTCTCCAGGTCCCTCACACAGGTATGGCCGGGTACTCACCAGGTCCCTCACAATAGTGTGGCCAGGTGGTACTCTCCAAGTCCCTCACACGGGTATGGCCAGGTGGTACTCTCCAGGTCCCTCACACAGGTATGGCCAGGTGGTACTCTCCAGGTCCCTCACACAGGTATGGCCTGATGGTACTCTCCAGGTCCCTCACACAGGTATGGCCTGATAGTACTCTCCAGGTCCCTCACACAGGTATGGCCTGGTGGTACTCTCCAGGTCCTTGACACAGGTAAGGCAGGGTGGTACTCTCCAGGTCCCTCACACAGGTATGGCCTGGTGGTACTCACCAGGTCCTTCACACAGGTATGGCCTGACGGTACTCTCCAGGTCCCTCACACAGGTATGGCCTGGTGGTACTCTCCAGGTCCCTCACACAGGTATGGCCTGGTGGTACTCTCCAGATCCCTCACACAGGTATGGCCTGACGGTACTCTCCAGGTCCCTCACACAGGTATGGCCTGGTGGTACTCTCCAGGTCCCTCACACAGGTATGGCCTGGTGGTACTCTCCAGGTACCTCACACAGGTATGACCTGGTGTTACTGTTTCTCACAGGTGTAGGTCTGTAGTGTAGGTTGATTGTATCTGTCTTTATATGTAATGCTTTGTTCAAACAAGGTGGAGTATGGTATATATCTCTGACGACATATTCATTGAAGACCATTTACAAGTCACTTGACTTAGTGCCAAGATATGGGAGGAGATCTATGACACGATGCGTCAGCAAGACCGCTGATGATTGATTGAGGCGCAGAATGTTACTTGATTATCTGCCGTCACGTAATGAGAGTGCTCAACACCCGTGAAACACGAACGACTCACGTTTCGAGAGGATACGTCACTTCCTTCATGCAGGAGTTACCTGAGGACCTGTTCATATGTACACCTGCGCGTTTTTTTAAAGAAATGTGTTGTGCAAAAGTCAGAGATTGCTCTGTCTCTCGGCAGGAATGTGCTATACTGTTATTTTGTAGTACAGTTCAGCACAAAGTGCTATACTTCTCTTTTGCAGTATAGCGTAGCACAAACAGCTATACTGCTCTTTTGTAGTATAACACTTGTAACACTTAATTGTTGTTAATTGTCAACGCTCAGGCGTTGAACAAGCTTAGGAATATAGAAAATATGATTCTCTCAAGCTGTCGAATACCTGATTTTCAATCCGTCCTTGCCTAAAACGTCGCTTATCGTACGTTATGGTAACCAACATACCAAAGGCAACGTGCTATGAAAAGCAGAGACTCACAAAAATCCACATTTTTCCATGTGTCAGCTGGTTGGGTTAAGTGGGTGGCATGGGTGTGTGCTTCGCTGGTTTGGTTAACACGCTACATTTTGCTAGTTGAGGGAGATCAATAAAACGGGTTGCAGTCTTTCTTGTGGAGGCTCCAGGGATCAAAGGCCCAGCGGCCCGGTCTCCGACCAGGCCTCCCGGTTGGTCGTCTGGTCAACCAGGCTGTTGGACGCGGCTGCTCGCAGCCTGACCTATGAATCCCGGAATGTAATATTACAGCATACAATCGCAACAGACTTTGCAAATGAACGTGCAATTCTGTCGGTGATAACTACACAATTTGCAAGAGAAGAGAAGCGTATCCCCTACTGCAGAGTCCATGCACTTCAGAATTGATTGCAATGTAACTGGGCCTGCTCTCTCGATTTGCAACTGTAACAAAAAATGCAACTGAAAAAACTGCAACTGTTTTGCCTAACCAGAAACATACTGACCTGAGCGTCACACCTGACCTTTGGAAGCTGATGCACAGAGAATGATAATATTGCAAGGCTTTAATGTTTACTAGTACGTCACATTTTTAACTGGTCAATTCCGTACAAAAAATATTATGCATTGCATGACAAGGCTGCCAGAGGAGGCGAGCAATGAGTCAGGATAGAGGCTAGTGTCTGCAACACAGGTGGAGGGACATGAGGGTCAGGATAGAGGCTAGTGTCTGCAACACAGGTGGAGGGACATGGGGGTCAGGATAGAGGCTAGTGTCTGCAACACTGGAGAATGGACTTGGGTAAGGATAGAGGCTAGTATCTGCAACACAGGAGAATGGTCTTCGGGTGAGGATAGAGGCTAGTGCCTGCAACACAAGAGTGGGGGACGGTATATGTAGAGCCTCGCATGAGGGCTGTGTTGCGCCTCTTAATGGCCAATATTTTAGTAGACTTAGATGGTAAAGATCCAAAGAAGTCTCATAATTAAATATTATTACTTTATTACTTTAATTTTTATTTATTACATAATTTATTACAAAAGATTTGATACAACAACAGGAACCCATTCAATTTTCAGTGGATGTGGATTGCCAAGAGCGCCTTGGATGCTGGGCGGGATCAGATACTCTAGTTTGCGCATCCTCTCCGAATTCCAACATATAGGTGTTCATAAAACACCTAAAGCTAAAGCTTTTGAATCTCTTTTTGTTTGGATGAGTCTAGAACCCATTTCATTACAACGACTTGGTCTCCCGCCCCAGCCAGGTGCCAAGGGTCTCTGATGCAATGTGGGCAAGATTTGATTAATGATCCAGAGCTGTGGGTTGATGAATGTTGCTTAATTTTCCGCGTGTCGCTTCAGCGCCACCTGTAGGTCCAACATTTACGTCAATTTAGCTACAGATACGACTGACACTCACACATATGACACACAATACATTAGCTATCCTTCCACCTCCCCTGAGAGGATCTACCTACCCTGTCCACCTCTCAGGGCGACCAGCTGGAATGACAGAACTGCGGAACATTTTGTAACGAGTCTCTCACTGCTGGAAACTCGGTTGTGCTGAGGTTCATCTTGTTGATGTCAAGGACCGTTTTATGCCTTGAGGGCCGGTACCTGTGCTTCTGTAGAGCGCATCTTTCAGCCTCGGCCTCAGTTGAGTGTGACTTGGAAGAGCAAGGTGAATGGTCACTACGACACAAAAGGGCTGATGGTAAAGATGAGCACATGTTGCAGACAATAACAAATGATACATGTTTGACAGATAAGGAAAAGTTGAGGAAATGTTTTCAAAAAACGTGAGGTGATTTAGCAGCATAAAGCAACATTATCTCTCACTGTGCCGTCACACACCTCACACACTGTACCACCACACACGTCCCTCATTGTACCACCACACACATCCCTCATTGTACCACCACACACATCCCTCATTGTACCACCACACACCTACCTCACTGTACCACCACACACCTCCCTCACTGTACACCACACACCTCCCTCACTGTACCACCACACTACCTCCCTCTGTACCACACACCACCTCCCTCACTGTACCACCACACACCTCCCTTACTGTACCACCACACACCTCCACACTGTACCACCACACACATCCATCACTGTACCACCACACATCTCCCACACTGTACCACCACACACCTCCCACTGTACCACCACACACCTCCCTCACTGTACCACCACACACCTCCCCACTGTACCACCACACACCCCTCACTGTACCAC
>WNGS01128490.1:0-11231 GCA_020271785.1 Procambarus virginalis
TCTGATTAGTAACAAGTACATTGACTTGTTGATGTACTTTGCAGTATTGTACAGCAGTGGAAGGATTCTGTTCCACTTAGGTTTTGGGGACCTAGTTTGTGGTTCTCCACACAGTGTTGAGTGATGTTGGCCTTTATGGCACTTGTTGCACATATGCAATACAGTCGTACAGGTGCTGGGATCATGTGATCCCAAACATCTTGTACATTTATTTAACTCTTGAGAGACGTTTAATTCTCGCAGTACGACCTGAGTATGTACGACATCTGTATGCTATATGTTCTCCTTGACTGAACAAAAAATTTCCCCCTCCCATAGTAGTAGTTTTAGGAGGTACATTTACCTCATGTTTGGAGGGGACTTACCGTATAGGTACCACTAGAGGAATTTGAGATTACCAGTGGAGATGTAAGAAGCTTTTGCTAGAGTTGGATGTGACAAAGGCTATAGGCCCAGATGGAATATCACCATGAATACTAAAAGAAGGAGCAGAGGAACTGTGCTGCCACTCTCCATGCTGTAAACAAATCACTGGTGACAGGTGAACTGCCAGAATTTGGAAGGTGGCAAACGTAGCCCCGATATACAAGAAAGGGGATAGACAGGAGGCATTGAACTACAGGCCATTGTCCCTAACTTGCATACCATGCAAGCTAATGGAGAAAATTGTGTGCAAAAAGCTAGTTGAACATCTGGAGCGAAGAAGTTTGTGACACAACACCAACATGGTTTCATGGAATGGCAAGTCATGCCTCAGCGGATTAATTGAATTCCACAATCAGGCTACAAGAATCAGACAAGAAAGAGAGCGGTGGTCAGACTGCATATTTTTGGATTGTCAGAAAGCCTTGACACAGTGCCACACCAGAGACTAGTGCAAAAGCTGGAGATGCAAGCAGGAGTGAAAGGGAAGGTACTCCATTGGATAAAGAAGTACCTAAGTAACAGAAGGCAGCAAGTCACTGTGCGGGGGTGAGGTCTCAGATTGGCGAGATGTCACCAGTAGGTTCCCATAGGGTTCAGTCCTTGGACCCATACTGTTTCGTTTATTTGTAAATAATATTCCAGATGGTATAGAATCATTCCTCTCATTGCTTGCTGATGATACAAAAATTATGAGGAGGATTAAGACGGAGGAAGACAGTATGAGACTACAAGATGACCTAGACAGACTGTATGAATTATCCAACAAATTGCTACTAAAGTTGAAACCGAGTAAAGTATAATGAAACTAGGCAGTGGAAACAGGAGGCCAATACAGGATACAGAATGGAGATGAAATCCTTCATGAAACGGACAGAGAGAAGGATCTAGGAGTTGATATCACACCAAACCTGTCTCCTGAAACACATCAAAAGAATAACATCTGCAGCTTATGCGAGTCTGGCTAATCAGAACTGCCTTCAGGAACATGTGTACGGAATCATTCAGAACCTTGTATACCACATATGTAAGACCAATCCTGGAGTATGCGGCCCCAGCATGGAGCCCGAACCTTGTCAAGCACAAGGCGAAGCTTGAAAAAGAGATTTGCCACTAGCTAGTCCAAAACTAAGAGCATGAGTTACGAAGAAAGGCTGCGAGAAATGCACCTCACGACACTAGAAAAACAGAAGAGTAAGGGGAGACATGATCATTACCTACAAAATTCTCAGAGGAATTGACAGGGTAGATAAAGATAAAAGTTTAATACAGGTGGTACGCGAACAAGGGGACAGAGGTGGAAACTGAGTACCCAAATGAGCCTCAGGAACGTTAGAAAGAACTTTTTCAGTGTCAGAGTAGTTAACAGATGGAATGGATTAGGAAGTGATGTGGTGGAGGCTGACTCCATACACAGTTTCAAATATAGATAAGATAGAGCCCAGTAGGCTCAGGAATCTGTACATCAGTTGATTGAGAGTTGAGAGGCGGGGACCAAAGAGCCAGAGCTGAACCCCCATGTGAACAATTAGGTGAGTAAAATTAGGTGAGTGCACGAACTCACACAAACACATACACAAACACCCACACGAGCATACTCACAAAAAAGCACAAACCACGCGCAAGCACACTGTTGGCCGAGCAGACAGCACGCTGGACACATGATCCTGTGGTCCCGGATTCGATCCGGGCGCCGGCGAGAAAACGATGGGCAGAGTTTCTTTCACCCTATGCCCTGTTACCTAGCAGTAAATAGGTACCTGGGAGTTAGTCAGCTGTCACGGGCTGCTTCCTGGCGTGTGTGAGTGTGTGTGTGGGCGTGGGAAAAAATAGTAGTAGTAGAAACAGTTGATTGACAGTTGAGAGGCAGGCCAAAAGAGCAGAGCTCAACCACACTTGCACACCTAGGTGAATACAACTAGGTGAATACACACACAAATACTTACACACAATTTTTTTAAATTATCAGGAAAGCGCCAAGCCTTTACGACTTTATAGCACGTGGAAGGGGTCAGGATAAGGATTGGGATGGGACGGGGGGGAGGAAATGGTGCCCAACCACTTGGACGGTAGGGGATTAAACGCCGACCTGCATGAAGCGAAACCATCGCTCTACCTCCACTCACACACAAACATGTACACACAAATATAAACAAGTGTAAACAGACATGCAACCCACACACAAACAGAGGTACGAGGTGTGAGGTATGAGGAAATGCTACGGAGCTGAACCTCAGGTCCTTGGAAGACAGAGGAGAAGGGGTAGACATGGTCACCATCTACAAAATTCTTAGAGGAGTTGACAAGGTGGATAAAGGCAAACTATTCAGCATGGATGGAACATGAACAGGAGGACACAGGTGGAAACTTAGTATCCAATTGAACCAGAGAGATATTAGAAAGAATTTGTCAGTGTCAAAGTAGGTAACAAATGGAATGCATTAGGCAGTGATGTGGTGGAGGCTGACTCCAAAAACAGTTTTAAATGTCCATATGATAGAGCCCAATGTGCTCAGGATTCTGTGCACGAGTTGATTGACAGTTGAGAGGCGGGACCAAGAGCCAAAGCTCAACCCCCACAAGCACAGTTGAGTACAGACACTCACACACATAAGCACTTGTAACTGAAATCAACGTATTTAAACGTTATTAATACGACTCTTTAAATATAATGTTACTTTCCTACAATGAATTAAAAATGTTATAAAAACCCTGTGAGTTTGTTGGTTCAGTGCATTTGAAAAAAAAACTCCAATACACCGTGTATATGGGTAATTTGTGAAACCCTGATTTGGTGTCAGTGATTGCCTCAGAAACCTAAAGAATTCAGCTGCATTCCAGGTTACATTCGTGAGTATATTGGGGTTAAGTGGTTTAAGGAGTGTGCATGGGAGTACCCAGTCAATATCCTCTCTATAGCTCCTACTGGTTTTCTCATCACCTTACCTATTGGTGACCACCTTAGCTATTAATGTTCACCTTAGCTATTAATGATCACCTTAGATATTAATGATCACCTTAGCTATTAATGATCACCTAAGCTATTAATGATCACTTAGCTATTAATGATCACCTTAGCTATTGGAAATGATGCCCTTCCGATATATATTGTCACAATCCAATGATGATCACATTCTTACATATTGTAGATTGCCCACTGATAATCCTTGATACTGAAAATTATGTATGCAATGATGATCACTTTTCTCATTGGTTATCCCCATACATGATTGATTGACTAATAAATATTATGCCACCCCTATTGGTGGCCTGGGCATAAATAGCCCGTAGTGGAGGCTTTTTCGAGCCATTACCAGTAGCAATAGCTTTGTAGATTTGTAGATGAATGGCGTTCTTCGTGGTTGATTTCAGCCTCAGAGGGTTGGCTGTGCCGGTTATGGAGCTGGAGGGTTAGTGTAGACCTCCAGGTCTTCCGTTTTTTCTTGGTTGAAACTTGCTGCAAGTTGACATGGCTGTGCTGTCGTTGAGTTTGGTGAGGTGGCCTCGATGAGGAGGTCTTGTACCGGGTAGGTGTCGTATTTGTGACTCGGCGCTGTAGTTCCTGCTAAGATTTCCTCGCTTGATAAGTCCATAACATCCATTGTGGTGTTTTTGTCTTGGTCTTGCATCCTGAGGCAGGCTCAGGTGTCTTGGATTAGTGCTATTAGCTATTTCAGGAGTGTTGGTGGTGCTGTTAGTATTTGTAGACAGTTCCTCTGCTAGCGTGTCTGCTGAGATGGTGATGGCAGAAATGTTGGGGAGAGAGAGAGGGAAATACCTCTGTTCGTGCTCTCTGGGTCTTTGATGGTTCTGGAGACTTGGATGGTTCCGGAGTCGTAGTGGAGGCAGTGAGACTTGCGTCTGGGGTGATGATGGGGTCCAGGCCGTTGGCTAGTACAGCGTGTTAAGTTTCTTGACGAATCTTGTATTGTCGGTTCGGCAAGCTTTTCTGCTAGTCGAATAAGACCAGGGATAATGCCTGCATGTGATGCAACGAACTGTGAGGTGCTGGTTGGTGTTTAGGTTACCTGTGTGGAGGTCAGTTGGCCTGTTGGAAGGAGTTACTGTTATAGGTGGACAGGGACGTCTTCTAGTAGGTTGGGGGAGCAGAGGCGCTGGGTTTGGTGCCATTGGTTCAGGCGGCGGAAGTAGATGGTTTGGCTTTATTGGATTTCAGCCTGGATCGTAATTTCCTGTCTGTGAGGGGGCAGCGGAGGAAAATTCAGGGTGATCTCTGCTGCAGAGCAGGCAGCAATAGGTTTTTGACTTGCAGAAGGAGTAATGATGGTTCTGGCCGCAAAGGCTGCTCTTCTGGACGGGGGTGCTGGCACTTGTTGGTGGGATGGGAGTAATCGTAGCACCGGAACTACTCTTGGAGGTTGTGGAATCGTTCTTTTTCACTTGGAAGAGTGGAATCTGTATGTGGAAGCAGTGGAGACCATGTATCGCAACCTGATTAGCCGCGGCTAAGGTGGTGAAGTGTATTTTCATTAAGTGGCGCTTGTCGTCGTCGGCTTCGTTGCTGCAGAAAATATCGAATACACCCAGGTTTGGGTTCTCTTCTCGATGTTGGTAATGATCTTCGTTTGTTCTCGTCCGCAATCCATCGGCTGGTCCCGCTGATAAAGACTGTTCGGCCGGGCGGTGTACTGACGTGGGAAGAGAGGAGAGAGGTGGTGCACTCTGCGAAGTGTGCGATCGAAATCCTGGAGTTTTTCGAGATCCTTCACACACGAGAATTGAGCACAATATTCTCCCTTTGTTAACCAATGTCAATTGGTTTAATGCCGGGGCCTTCTATTAGGATCTTCAAAACGTCGCTTTTGGTAAAAGCACGGCCGTCCATGGGGCGAGTCCTGACTTTTAGGCGTTTGTGACGCATTGTCGTTGTTAAAACCCCTCAACGGGTCGTAAGGGTGACGGATGTCTTGTGAAGTTACTCAGGCTTGCTGATTCTGGTTACTCTGATCGTCTGGATGCTGACTGTGGGGTGATATGTCTGTCGATGCTGTGGACCCTCCCATTACCCCCCCTTACTTGTAAATAATCATCCGTTACCTGTTAATAATCACCTTAGCCTTTGATGATTATCTTAGAGAATAATGATCACCTAAGCCAATGATAATCACTTTAGCCATGGTTGATCACTTTAGACATTGATGTGGAAAATTTCCTCTACAATAATAAGTGATTAATAATCCTTAAAAATAAAATACTGAATTGTAAATCCTTTATGAGAATGAAATTCTTTTTTCACAAATAAATAAATAAAGGAGATCATAACATAACTGTTCAGTAAGGCCTATGTGCAGAGACATGTAGTCGCTCATGGCTCTATACCATGCCAGTAAAATAAAACGATTAGTTAGATAATTTCTAGTTGAGGAAAGCATTGACCATTTTTAATTCCCAATAAAAAATGTTGATTCTTCCAATAGCTACTAAATAATAGTAGTAGTCTCTTATATGAGAACGCTTACACTCATTACCTACAAACAACCCATTAAACATTCTACAAGACTTTAAAATGGTCTTTTTCCACCATTTTGTATTAATTAACATTAATAAATGTTAATTAATATTAACATTTATTTTCCACGGTCCACCATTAGCACTCTTCATCGAACCTAAGTGAAACTCTAGGTACCATTTGCATTGTGTTGTTAGGCTAAATAAGTTATATCTACGTAGTATAGAGGGTTATTGGGTACAGTTACGAGGGTTTAATATAATAATCAACAAGTGAGTTGAATTAATGTTCATCTCAAATAATTATGATATAATCATATGTTCTTACTGTTACTTTAGCACAAAATTTGCCAGCAGGAAGAAGTCAGACAACATAAGTTGACCTATCAAGAGAGAGCAACAGGGCGGCCATATTGGCACCAACCCAAGTTTGAGACACGCCCATGTTTCTTGCCAGCTAAGACTCCCCATTTTAAAAGACACTAACATGAATCTGTGTTTTCAAATAATTACTCATGACCTAAAATAAGCAGGACACTTGAATAAGTTCTAGTCTAGATGCCTTTATCAGTGTTGCCGATGTCAGTTAACTGGTTGTGTTACATGTAGTCTGGTGTGCCATACATGTTGGTGCAGGTCATATGAGCCGCCAAGTGCTACCCACTTGAACTGAGGACAAAACAGTAAATGTAAAACTTTGACATTGAAATTAAATGAATTTAAAGAACGGTTCAACAACTAACTGGATACCCTAAATTCTAATTGAATAAAATATAAATAAACTAACCTCCCAATGTGTTGTGGTATCAACAATTTCAAACTCTTATACAGACCATTTCTCACTACAATTACCAAGACCTTCACCGCAATTGATGATCACCTTACCTATTACTGTTCGGTGGGGTGGTGCAATATCTTAACATATTGATGATCACTTACCCTTTACTGATCACCTTACATATTGATGATCACTTTACCTATTACTGATCACCTTACATATTGATGATCACTTTACCTATTACTGATCACCTTACATATTGATGATCAGTTTACCTATTACTGATCACCTTACATATCGATGATCACTTACCTATTACTGATCACCTTACATATTGATGATCACCTTACCTATTATTGATCACCTTACATATTGATGATCACTTACCTATTACTGATCACCTTACATATTAATGATCACCTTACATATTGATGATCACCTTACCTATTATTGATCACCTTATATATTGATGATCACTTATTATTGATCATCATAGCCAGTGATGACCCTCCCAGATGTTAATATTACCAACTGATAATACCACCTTACCAAGTGATTAATTATCCCCTTACCCCTTGATGATCCCCTTGGGTATTGATCAACTTGCACGTAGAAAGTCACCTAACCTATTACCAATCTCCTTTCCCTTTTATGATCTCACCCCTTTCATTGATGGTGCCCTCATGCCCGTTGACGCTGTGATCTTATCTTATTCATTGATAATCTTAGCCTAGCCTATTTATTAATATTATCAGAGTAATTGGCGATATTAATTTATCCACTGATAATCTTTTCAAATGCATTGATGATCCTTATTATATCACTGATGATTTTATCCATTGATGAACTTTTCTTATTAATTGATGATCTTATCTTATTTACTATTGATCTTATCTACTGATCTTTTCTTATTCACTAAACTTTTCTTATTCACTGAACTTTGTAAATTATTAATATTTTCCTATTCATTATTTTCTTGTTCACTGATGATCTTATTTTATTCACTGATAATAATTTCTTATTTTATCCATTGCTGATAATTTCTTTTACATTGATATTCTTATTCACTGATGATCTTTACGTATCTATTAATTATCTTATCAATTGATGACATTCTCTATTAGCCTAGTAATTATTACATTTATAGGTAATGTAGTGCATAAGACCCAGTCTTATGCACTTATGCTCATATTTATTGAAGATCAATCTTAAGCATTGATGACCTTATAACCATAGGTGATTTAGCTAAATTTCATGTTGATGTTCTTAATTAATGGGAATGTGGTCTTATTGATGACCCCCTATCCACTTATGACCATTGATAATTCCATGTCAAGTACAAACCCCCTTATCTAATGAGGGCTATCCATCCTCGTTGATGTACTCATTACCTACAAATAACCCTTGACCCATTATGAGCCTTCACACACTGGGAACACATTAACCATCAAGGAGTGTGGACGCAGGTTGTGAGCGTCAGTGGGGTGGTGCTAACGACGAGGCCCAGGAAGGCTCTTGGTATAACCCGTTTACCAAGACCAGCCTCAACTCGGTAATTATGAATCACTTTCTTCATGTTAATTGTAGATTACTGGTTCATCTACTCACTGCCACTTGTGATACTATCTTACTATCCTCTCCTCCTCCCATGCCTATGACCAGTGCCTTGACGTGGCAGCAAGCACTCCTCTATGACCAGTGCCTTGACGTGGCAGCAAGCACTCCCCCTATGACCAGTGCCTTGACGTGGCAGCAAACACTCCTCTATGACCAGTGTCTTGACGTGGCAGCAAACACTTCTCTATGACCAGTGTCTTGACGTGGCAGCAAACACTCCCCTATGACCAGTGTCTTGACGTGGCAGCAAACACTTCTCTATGACCAGTGTCTTGACGTGGCAGCAAACACTCCCCTATGACCAGTGTCTTGACGTGGCAGCAAACACTCCTCTATGACCAGTGTCTTGACGTGGCAGCAAACACTCCCCTATGACCAGTGTCTTGACGTGGCAGCAAACACTCCCTATGACCAGTGTCTTGACGTGGCAGTAAACACTCCCCTATGACCAGTGCCTTGACGTGGCAGCAAACACTCCCCTATGGCCAGTGCCTTGACGTGGCAGCAAACACTCCCCTATGACCAGTGTCTTGACGTGGCAGCAAACACTCCTCTATGACCAGTGCCTTGACGTGGCAGCAAACACTGCCCTATGACCAGTGCCTTGACGTGGCAGCAAGCACTCCCCTATGACCAGTGCCTTGACGTGGCAGCAAGCACTCCCCTATGACCAGTGCCTAGACGTGGCAGCAAGCACTTCCCTATGACCAGTGCCTTGACGTGGCAGCAAGCACTCCCCTATGACCAGTGCCTTGACTTGACAGCAAGCACTTCCCTATCACCAGTGCCTTGACGTGGCAGCAAGCACTCCCCTATGACCAGTGCCTTGACGTGGCAGCAAGCACTTCCCTATGACCAGTGCCTTGACGTGGCAGCAAGCACTTCCCTATGACCAGTGCCTTGACGTGGCAGCAAGCACTTCCCTATGACCAGTGCCTTGACGTGGCAGCAAACACTCCCCTATGACCAGTGCCTTGACGTGGCAGCAAGCACTCCCCTATGACCAGTGCCTTGACGTAGCAGCAAGCACTCCCCTATGATCAATGCCTAGACGTGGCAGCAAGCACTCCCCTATGATCAGTGCCTTGACGTAGCAGCAAGCATTCCCCTATGATCAGTGCCTAGACGTGGCAGCAAGCACTCCCCTATGACCAGTGCTTTGACGTAGCAGCAAGCACTCCCCTATGACCAGTGCCTTGACGTAGCAGCAAGCACTCCCCTATGATCAGTGCCTTGACGTAGCAGCAAGCACTCCCCTATGATCAGTGCCTTGACGTAGCAGGAGGCTTGGCACAAACTTTTAATGCGGTCGGAGGAGACTCCTCAGACCAAACTGGGCCTTTTGGCTTCATGATACACATGTTCCTGCATTACATGGTGACTCATATATTCCAAATTTCCTTTCATATGTAACGGTTCTATTGTTACGTAAAGTATGGTGACAATAAACACAGACACTAAGAGAATATATATATTTAGTCGAGTATACAGAAGTATGCAGGTGATACCTAGGCGAGCAATGGTGTAAGTTGAGCGCACTGAGAGTCGGTACGGTATCTCGCAAGTGTCTGTTCTAGACCACACTTGAAAGTAGACTAGTTAATATTTGCTATTCTGCTGCTTAATTAATGGGAATGTGGTCTTATTGATGACCCCCTATCCACTTATGACCATTGATAATTCCATGTCAAGTACAACCCCCTTACCTAATGAGGGCTATCCATCCTCGTTGATGTACTCATTACCTACAAATAACCCTTGACCCATTATGAGCCTTCACACACTGGGAACACATTAACCATCAATGAGTGTGGACGCAGGTTGTGAGCGTCAGTGGGGTGGTGCTGACGACGAGGCCGAGGAGAAACATAGAGACTGGAATCCTCATATTATGCTATCCCAATCACGATACTGCCATGATCAGTAGCTTTTAAGTTGGCACTATATATTTCCTGCACAGTTTTCTGTGAGTCTCTTAATTTATTCATTTGTTGATAGCAGCTTTAATGTGTTAATCTAACTTCACACACAATCTACTGGTGTTTGGGTTAGATATGTTCTCACACTGATAAATTTTTCTTATTAGTTGGCATTTAAAGGCTGTGAGGGATCATTTAGGGCTTGATTTGGATTTGCCATGATTGTTGGGTGAACACTCAACTTTGTATATAATTCAAGAATAAATGTAATTGTTTATGTATTCTGATAATGTATCCAGTGAGCTAATTGGATGCGATTCTGAGTTCGTTCATCTAATACGCTCAGACTCTGGATTAACTGACCTTTTTGACAATCAAAAGCGTAATATTTAGAATTAATTCAAGTTCGTATGCAACGTGTCTTAGTTTGCAAAGTGCATCGAGTAATCAAAATGAAAGTTATAGAAATAATTGGTGTACCCCTGAGTACAAATAATTGACTGTTTGACAGTGAATAATTATATGAAAATATTATTATGTAAGTTTAATACAAAGTAATTAATTATCAAAAGAAGGCACCAAACCGGGAAGGCTATTTTGCACCATCAAATGTGCAGAATAATCAGAGGGCGCTAAATATCACCAAGAATGCCAATACGAGAACAAAAACGCATAAGGCGAACGATATCAAAAGTATCCGAGTCACCAAGAATTCTACTGAGGGACAGGTGACCGCGAGGGGTGGTTGGAAAGCAAGACACACGCTCGTCCTGGAAGTCAGGACATTCAAGAAGGACATGCACGACCGTAAGAGGGACAATGCAATTAGGACAATAAGGAGCAGGGCGGCGCTCCATCAAGTGACCATGGGTTAAGCGAGTATGGCCAATACGCAACCTCGCCAGAACTGTTTCCCATCGCCGGTTACGGTGGTAGGGAGACGGCCACAAGGAAACACAACAATCCTTACCCGTTGGCAGGCTTCTTGGTCGACTGTTACTAGTAACAAACTACGTACTCTTAAA
>WNGS01128490.1:18637-59438 GCA_020271785.1 Procambarus virginalis
TTTTTAAATAAAAAAAGTGAGTGCACGGTGACAATTGAACTCTCATGAGTGCACAAGAGTGTGTGCACGAAGTTGAGTTCTGTTAATTTAAAACTCAAGCATGCCTTTTTGGGTATCTGCAGAAAGCTCATGTCATCAAAAGGTCAAAAGTATCGCGAGGGCCATCGCATGCTTAGTCGTTTGTTAATTATAACAAGGAATAGTTATGTAGCAGCCAGTAGACTCCATGGAGCCAGGCTTGAGAAAAACAGAGTGAGAGAACTTTCAACCCTACGGTCAGGAAGATAGAGGACCCCCAACAGTCGTATAAGCATCAGACCTCTGCCTCTCTCTCCACCCTGAGGGAACTATCCCCGATTGGTTTAGACCTGGGACCCCAAAGCCTAATTGGTTAATTTCATATATAGAGCAGGGAGTGTAAGGAAAGCCTTGGAGCGCCCCAGCAGAGCCTGGTACTGGCATTCTGTCGACGACTTTCGATATACTCGGACGTGACGATCTACGCTACGATCTCTAGCCTAGATTCACTACCTAATCGACGTTAATTTAATACCTCATCATCTGCCTAATTTAATTTAGCATGAACTACTGTAGAACCAGGTTTGCGATATTTGTTAATTAACTTTTGGACGAGTGATTTAAGGATAAAGAGAGAGATTGTGTGCACCACGTGATCACCAGTCAGTATATCAGTGACATACTGATATTGCATATCAGTACATCACTGATATACAGCGAGACTGCCATTTTATATCAGTGATCATCGTGAACATCCGTGAATTGTGAATCACGAGAACGGGTAATTAGCACAACATATCGTTCGTCCATTACTGTCGTTGGTTTCTCTGAGTGAGATAACTTTATTTTCGACGATTTGTGGACTTGGAAAATTTTTCCAACAAAAGCCACGCGACCCTCCCATGAGTGTCCCCCCTTTGAGTGAGACACCCTACCACCCGATGTTTAGCTGTTGTCTTCAGCCAACCAGTTCGCTCGTTGCGCCACAAGGAACGACGGAAAACCTGCTCATCCAGTCGCCCATGCCACCCTGTGTCTAAGGTGTTACTCGCATGTCACCATGTGCGGTCATTGCTGGAGTAGTCGCCCATGCCACCCTGTGTCTAAGGTGTTAATCGCATGTCATCACGTGCGACTATTGATAGAGTATTACATCGCAGCATCTACAATCAAACATTGTATGTATGCACTGGTGTGAGTGAGACGATGGACGATGGCCTTAATGTGAGTACAAATATTTATATTGTTCTTAAAGTGTTTGCTTGTGTTCATCCTTGATCAACCGTCTGACCTGTATTTATCTTGTTATCACCTGGTACAGATAAGAGTTAAACTGATCAAGGGAGCAATGGAACAGGCGTCGGTACAGGAGTCCGAGTGATACTATATCCATTCTCCGTCATTCGTATAAGCATTACACACTCACCCCCCATTTAGTAAACGTTATACTTTTCTGCATTTAAGTTGTACGGTGTTGCTAATGCTAGCATGTTATTTTATTCATTTTTATTGAATTTATTATTTCTGTGCCTGTGTGATACATGGCATTTTTATATTCTTTCCAGGCACCAGTGGTTGTGTAAATCATTGAGTGTTGTGTCGAGGTGACACCTGTGATTTATTTTGTCATATATTGATTATTGTGTAGTGTTAAATTGTATTGTTGTACTTGTGTGTTACCGTAAAATGTTGATTGTAAATTAAATTGATTGTTGTCTGTCTGTGTGACAGAGTGATTAACGTTAGATTGTTCTTTAATTATCTTTGATTGTTACCGTCTAAGTGACAAGTGTTATTGTCATTAATTAATTGATTCGTTTGTTGTCCAAATGAAAAGTGTTCACTGTATGAAGTTTTTTGTTGTTATTGTTGTATATTGTTCATTTCTATCATTGTGATTGTTGTTTTCCACTGCAAGTGTTGTGAACAGTTAAGTCCTAGTGTTCACTAGTGTTCAGCTAGTTCACTTTTTTCCTTTTGTCCATTCAAGAAAGCTAGAGAGACTGAGGTCTCGTGGTTATTAGTCAGAGTGGTAGGACTGCGTCCTGCTGCCACTGGTATTGTTTAGGTGTTGGAGTGTCACTTTGGACGTAACGTAACGTGAATTATCGTTAATTATTGTGTACGTTTGTTGAATAAATTGTTGTTTGTTACATAAGAGTCTTTTCGTCAACAACCTTTAATGAGTACTACCCCGTTATTTTTCTCTGGTACAGTTGCTTGTGTTATTTAATTTAACTTGTCTGAGTTCAGGGATCATGCCAACAGCTTCAAATACAAAATACCAAATTTGGTGTAAGGACCCCTTTATTACCCTCTAGATTGATCATTCAGTTGAGGAGCTCGCGACCCAGTGATGGAAGGTTCAAGAAGATGGACCTCGGCGTTTGCTCACACCTCCGAACACCTTCACATCTGGTTCCCAATGTGGGGCAACGAGTGTGTGGGAATTTAGGTAATCTTCATAATCTGGTGTCCAACGTGTAAGGCACAGGTTAAGCCTTAGAGTTAGGATTCAAGTTAACTTTTAACTAGAAAAATTGTTGCAGAGTTTAAGTGGCGAGCAGTACTGAGGAAAGACTGTCACTTTCGTCACTGCTAGGTGCATACACAACAAGCATGTCTGGTTCTGTGACATTCAAGATCAGGCATTTGGAAATTTATGTTACTGTACATGGGTATTTTCCTGAAGATTATGATACTCTCAATGAGGAGGAATGTCGGGAGCAGGTGTGCAAGCACTATGAGAGGGTGCAATGCATGTTGCAAGCAAGTGTTTGGGAAGAAGCCGAGGCGCTTGACAACAGCTAAGCCACAGTGGATGAAGTTACGGAGAGTGACGAATGCGAAAAGTAGACCCCAGTGGAGGACACCACGATGGTCAGCGTGACAGGGGGTGTTATGGGGGGCAGGTCGGTTGTAGTACTGAGAGGTTCAATAGTGAAAATCACAGAAGTTATTAAGATAGTGGAGATTAGATAGGCCCGGCTCCCAAGGAAAAATGTTCCCAGCAATGAATACTTGTTTGTCAAGAATAAATGTCTGTAGTCTAGTAGTTAATCATCTACTCCACTTCATCAGGATGAATGGATATTCCCGAAATTTCTAATCTTATTTATTAAACCCTCTATAACCCCCCATATACCTAAATACAATAAATCACTCTACCACTCTACCTTATGTTAAACACCTTGGTCCACATAAGCAGGATACCAGGTTTACACTTGCAAACTAGGGTAAAGGCTACTTCCCTGGAGAGACACTAGTATCCTAGGTATCACAGACTTAAGCACATGTGGTCTCCCTAGTCCCCTAGAGTACACTTAGGGATACCAAGACACTAGCTTAGGTTAAACAAGAACTAATTACACATCTAGCCAGTAACACGATCAGATACTTAACTTGTATAATAAAACCAGGATAAGGCAAGGGAAGAGAGAAGGAAGAGGAGAACAGAGCTCACAAGGAAGTTGTTGACACCCCAGCAGCCAAAACCAGAAGAAGGAGCTCTAGCACAGCCACTGAGCTCTCTCAAGCTGCTGCCGGGAAGATACCTAGCTGATCGTACAGCCATAAACATTACAAGTCTTTACCGAGATTCATTACTAGTTACTTTAAGAATTCTAAGAATAGCTGATAACTAATTCAATATTATATTTAATATTAACAAGCCCAAAGTCTGAATAATCTGTGAATAACAAGATTCGTCTTATGTCTGGCAAGGGAGACAAACAAATATGTATCAGGGGTATGAAAAACCTTGAATATAAACGTTATTGGTAATTGAATAGCCCTCTTACATAACTATTTAGAACTCAATTTGACCTCTGGTTTCCAAATACGAACCCAGGGTCATAACAGGGGGTACATCTGCTGTCATCCCCAGATATACTGAGAGGGAGCCACGGACCTTGCATAATATTCAAGACGAATCCTTACAAGGAAGGGAAAGTGCTTTTGTCAATAGACAATTATGGGAACCACCCACCACCAGGGTGAATGTTACACCCCAGGGTGAATTCACCATCGTCGACCTTAGAGATGAAGACGAAGCCACGGATCTCGAGGGAGAAGAGAAGACTAACCACATAGTTGAAAGTCTTCCTTGCCTAGCAAGGAAGGCTGAGCAGTGAGTGCAAAGCAGTTTTCCAAATGTAAGCAAGGCAAGATGATCAAGAGCAGAACCGTTCAACATAACAGGGAGCAGAGCGGGGTATGAAGATCAAGATGCTAAGCATTGAGCCCTTCGACGAGAACATTGACTTGATGTATGCATGCATTAGACAATTTGAACGCATGGCCTCTGACGCCCAGTGGAAGAAGTCACTAGGGCCCAGAGCACTTGCCACGTTGCTAAAGGGAAGATCTCGGGACATTTATCATGGCCTGGGACATCACCAGTATGGATCTTCTCAAGATGATTTGATGAGATGATTTCGGGGCTTAGTGTCCTCGTGGCCCAGTCCTCGACCAGGCCTCCACCCCCTGGAAGCAGCCCATAGCAGCTGTCTAACTCCCAGGTACCTATTTACTGCTAGGTAACAGGGACATCAGGGTGAAAGGAACATTTTACCAATTTGTCTCCGCCTCCACCAGGGATCGAACCCAGAAGTTCAGGACTACGAATCGGAAGTGCTGTCCACCCAGCTGTCTGGAAACTACGATGCTTTGAAGATCGCTTTGATGAAAGGATTTGGCATCACAGCTGATGGTGTGATGGAAAATTTCTGCAATATAAGGCAACGCTCAGGAGAAACGTACACACTAATGTTGCAAAGGTTGGAGTCCAGCCTTACTCGTTATTGTGAATTGATGAAAATCATGCCCAAACAGGGACCATTTTACCAGCTTATGTTGCGAGAGCAGTTATTGATTTCGTGTGAACCCACTCTCTGAGTGAAGTTCAAGGAAGGAGTCATAGAGTCCAAGACCTCTATGGCTGAACAAGCCAACCTCTAGGATAAAGCAAAAAGTACAAAGGAAGCGCCGCCGACCATCAAGAGGTTCGGTAAAGAACTTGGCAGAGGAGCGACACCCAAGAGTGGTGTGTCAAGGTCAAGCAACCAGCACCCCAATGAACATGGACAGAAGTGTTATGATTGTGGGATACTTGGTCACAGAGCAGCCGAGTGTTCGAAGAATAATGCACAAATACCAGGAATCAGTTCATTAGGAGGAATGGATTCCCTAGAACATACGCTGGAGACAGCAAATGGTTTGGTCACGGAAATTGGACCAGAGTGTTCTGAGATAGCGGAGCAACAACGAACATAGTGAGAAAAAGTTTGGTAAAACTAGGGATTGAGACAGGTCGTAATAATGTTGCATGTTATGAAAAAATGATTGATTTTAATTTGTTGTTTTCCATCTATTTACAGGGTTAGCCGGCAGCCAGTACCAAAAAACGTTGGAGGAGAGGGGTGTCTAACTGTAACCTTTTGCATGCTTTTTTTATTTAATAAACTAGCTGTACCTGCCACGCATTGCTGTGGCTCAGTCTGGTTAAATGGAAAAGAAAGAAAAGAGAAAATGCACGTTTCTAACGTGTTTAATTTCACAATGCTTGTGGGTATACAATATTTTTTCTGGTTCCACTGTCTGTGAAGCTATAGAGATTGTCTGATTGCCAACTCTAGAACACGTAACATATAACTGTCCATGTGAGAAGCAATCCGTGTCTAGATCTAAACCACACAATTCTAGAGATTAGCCCTGAGTTTTGTTGATGGTGATTCCAAATGCCAATCGAATTGGGAATTACAATCTCTTAAATTGATATGGCAAATCCGTTGAAATCATAGGAATGTGAGGAACGAGGACATCTTCACCTTTGAAAGGTCCTGTCATGATTGTTGCTTATACGACATTGCTGAATAATTTTTACTGCAAGATATGTGCCATTGCTTAGCTTTGGCTGGTTGATATTTCGTAACATGATAATTGGCATGCCTATTTTTAATTGCAATTCGTGCGGTTGTGGTATCCCTTGCAGATCGAGTGAATTAAAAAATTTTGTTGGATAATTAACCACTTCATCTTCTTTCACCACAGTGTCGACGGACTTGTATGTGACTGCCACGTTTCCGTTCCCAATTTCCAGAAATTGATGTGAGAATATCACAGCTGATTAGTTGTTTTGCAGTTGGACACGAATATTTATAGTTAATTTTAACATCTTTATGTGGTGCCACAAAGTAGAGTATTTCAGGCAAGCATTTATTTCGTCTGCTGGTGTCCATCGAGGAATTACAGGCAGTGTTTACATGAAATCTCCTACAAGCAATATTAATGCATTTCCAAATGGTCTGATGTTTCCATGCAAATCTTGCAATGATCGATCAAGAGCCTCGAGCGATTTTTTGTGGACCATTGTGCATTCATCCAAAACAATAAGTTTACATTTCTGCAATACTTTTCCCATGCCGGATGCTTTGGAAATGTTGCATGTGGGAGTTTTAACGAATTGCATGTTCAATGGCAATTTCAAAGCAGAAGTAGCAGTTCTTCCACCTTGTAGCAATGTCGCAGCTACTCCGGACGATGCAAGAGCTAAGGTTATGCCATTTTAGGATCGAAGTGCTGTCAAAATCAATCTAATTAAGAAGGTTTTACAGTTCCTCCTGACGCATCTTAGAAGATTTCTCCAAACCCGTTATTGACAGTATGAGTTATTTGATCATAAATGCCTTTTCGCTCAAGCATATTTGATTGCACATACGACAACAGATCACCCGTGTTGTAATTTTGTTGACGACACAAAAATTGAACAAAGCAGCAGTAGATCGATTCGGTGATAGCATTCCTAATTGATTGAGAACTTTGTTCGCTTTTCTATGCACAAATCTTCAATCATTATCAATGCTTCGTTGTAGATTTCTGCTGTAAAATTCATGTTCATATTTGAATTTTCCTTGCGTATTCGATGGACAATATCTTCCGCCTTGTGTGATTTGTGTTTCCCCCATACTCTGCTGGAGATGAAGGAGAACCGGTGGTCAATATGATTGGGAACTATGCACGAATTTGATTTGGATGTGACGAGTCATTAATGCATACATCCTAGTGTCGGTCGTTCTCTAATAAATTCAGGGCTTGACATGCACTACGGGAAGTGGCATGTGTTATGCCGCTGACAAATCTGAATTGCTGGAAAGACGTTGGACCGGGGACATTTACCAACAGCTTGCGAAGAAAGAACATTCATCTTCGTTGGAATGCACAGTGTACAGTCTGTCTATCGTAGTTTGTTTGAATATTCCAGGTTGTCCGTCGACTTGCTCTCCTCGTTTACGTCGTTCAAATGATTTTCTACTGGCATTCCGTGTGTCATACGTAGGGACTTCCGAATGCAGCAATGTTTTCGCAAACACGTCATTTTGGCATAACGTGAATAAAGCAGTTAACGTTGTTGTAGCCTGTGGACTCAAAGCTCTTTGTTGCACATTTGCAGCTGTGAAATAAACGTGTTATCCATTTTCTCGTTTTCTAAACGAAAACAAAAAATACTATCGAAATATTTAAATTCAAACACCAATCAATCGACATAGCTCATTTTCACCACAAATTGCACTGAAAAATAAGAACAGTTAAAAAAAATGTCATGAAAAAAAAATGAAAAAAACAATTAGCTATACCCACGAAATGAACGGTATGGTAAACAACACAGCTCAATTCCAACGCAATATCATAAAATAAGTAAATCAAAATGAAAATAAATCAAAATCTATAAAAATTCAATATATCATTGCAATCGGAAACATTGAAATTGAATTGTAACATTTTGTATCATATGTTGCTCTTACGTGCAACAAATGGCACTGTTTTTCAAAACATGCATGTTTTACTGGTCACAATTGTGGCATCTAAATAGTAGGTATATCAAAACACACACGTATTCAAAAGGCACCTCGTGTCAAAATTTCAAAGCAATCGGTGAAGAACTTTCGGAGATTACAGCGTATGTTGCTCATACGTCCTACAGATGGTGCCGTTTTTCATAAAAAGCATGTTTTTTCCTGTCACAAGTGAGTCATGTATATAGTAGGTATATAAAAACACTTGCCTATTGGAATGCAATGTTGTGTCAAGATTTCAAAGCAATTGGTAAAGAGGTTCCGAAGATTTCCCTCACTTGAAAAACACACGAAAAACACAGCTTTAAAAAAAACATGTTTTTTCCTGTCACAGATGTGACATCTACATAGTATGTATATAAAAACCTGCTTGGATGTGAATAAACGTTGTGTAAAAATTTCAAGGCAATCGGTGAAACTTTCGGAGATTAGTCATTTTGAACAAATGAACATTTCCATATTTTATTTATATAGATAATTTTTGGTACCCTTTGAGCCCTGGTGATCCTGACCAACCTATGTTCGTCCCGAGCCCCAGACCATTTACCCCAACAAAATTGGGCGAGCCTAGGCCCAAGCGTCTGGCCTCCAACTTTTGACAAATATACAGACGAACTTTCTAATTAGCTCATTGTATAGATATTTATATAATAATCCTGTGATATTTTATTTTTCTCAATATTACAGAGAAATCACATTAATGTGATATATCAATGAACAAATCCAACAGGAGCCATGATGAGGGTTCGAACCTATGTACTGAGTGTTTCCAGGCGTGCTCTAGTCGACTGCGCCACGACATGGTAAAAGAACTGCAACCTCGAGTACTACTGTACCCTTAATGATCACGAGGCTTCCACTGAAGCCTAGCCAGGGTTTCACATGTGCTGGGTGTTCTTAGGTACGCTCTAGTCAACTGCACCACGACATGGTAAAATATTTATCTGGGTATTGAAGGAGGGGCATCAGAGGTAGACTTACTGGTCGAGTACATTGCCCGAGTACATAGAGAAATTGTGTGAAACCCAGGTTAGGCTTCAGTGGAATCCATGGGATCCTTGTAGGTGCAGTAGTACTCCAGGTTGCAATGGTTTTACCATATCATGGTGCAGACGACTAAAGTGCACCTGTGAAAACCCAGCACATAGGTTTTCCACATGTCCTATCTTCGTGCCATCTCTCCCTCCCTTTCTGCCTTCTCCTCGTCTCTTTCCTTGCTTCTCTTCCTGCCCTACCCATCATGCCATCCACACTCCGGCGCTTAACCTCTCCTCCTTCCCCCCTCTCTCCTACAGAGCTCACTGGCCTTCAAAGAGTTCAACCCTGACGGCGGCCATTCCCAGAACTGCCTGCACGTCAGAGCCACGGGCCTCCTTGACACTGACTGCAACAAGAATAGCTGCTCCGCTTGCCATGCCGCCGTTGGCAACACCTGGACGCTGAGAGGCATCTGTGAGGACGAGATGGTGAGGGAACGAGCTACTAATGAGATGCAGCACCTGCAGGGACGAGGTGGTGAGGGGACGAGTAATTAATGGGATGCAGCACCTACCCACGAAAGGTTAATTAAAATGGAAGAAGTGCAGATTGTCATTGCTAATATCTATATCACTCACTTAAGAATAACAAACAGCCGGAACTACTTTATCCATGTTAAGTTCAGATCACACAAACAGTAGTAGAGTATTCCGTAGGTTTTTTGTGAAGGGGAAGGTGTGACTGTTCTGACACCAATTTACATATATGGTATACAGTGGTGTGGTACCTGGTGTTTACCTTATATGGTATACAATGGTGTGGTGGGGCCCTGATAGCCGAGTGGACAGTGCTCTGGAATCGTAATCCTAGGGTCGATCCCCGGAGATGCCAGAAAAAAATAGTCAGAGTTTCTTTCACCCTGATACCCCTGGTACCTAGCAGTAAATAGGCACCAATCACCATAATTGTCACAGATCTTCTCTACACACACACACACACAGTTTGTCACCATCGTTGTCAGAAATATCAACACCCTGTGTACTGTGTAGACTAGTCTCCTCCCAGTAGTGCTTGTGTACTGTGTATACCAGTTTCCTCCCAGTAGTGCGGGTGAACTGTGTACACCAGTCTACTCCCAGTAGTGCTGGTGTACTGTGTATACCACAGTCTACTCCCAGTAGTGCAGGTGTGTTACAGTCAATATGGACCAGTAATCGGGTTCTTGATGGATGTACCTTGTTTGTCATATCCGACCCCAAGTCGGTAGTACACTTTCAAGATTTGGCTATATAGAGCAAATGAATAAATAAGGGGGGTGGGTTGAGCAAAACACTATTCCCTTCATCAATATATTTACACTTAAATCCATCAATATATTAAATAGACTATTATTACACTTATGTACATCGGTATGTACATCGGTATCTCATTCGCTCAGGACACCGGGTGTCAGAAAATCCAACAACATTTAATAATATCACATTCAACAGGCAGATAATATTGCTGCCGTTCTATAAACAAGTTACCCTTAGAAAATGTAGCCTGTAGTGGAATTTTCCATCAATAGAAAATGGGATATCATTGCCACATACTATTAATATTCACCAACTATTGTGCTGGGAATATTCTTAAATACATTAGTCTTAGGACTTTTTACCATCATAAAACATCTCATTTTAATTAACTTAATTATCAGTATCAAAATAGAGTAAATGTGACCCTTCTATCACTTACTGATATCTAGACAAAGTGCCAAGGCGTCAGGAGGAGGGAAAGGAAAGGAAACTATCAGGGGGGAAAGCACCAAGCCATTACGACTATATAGCACTGGGAAGGGATCAGGATAAGGATTTGGATGGGACGGGGGGAAGGAATGGCACCCAACCACTTGGACGGTCGGGGATTGAACGCCGACCTGCATGAAGCGAGACCGTCGCTGTACCATCCGGCCCAAGTGATTGGGCTCAGTAGGAGGGAGAGGTCAGCCATTGTTGTTAAGACCAGAGGCGCAGTGGAGCAAATTCAGCTCCTATAATTTCTCTTGGACGAAGTGAGACGGATATCAGAGTAGTGGTCTTCCATCATCAACACGCTGTCAACAATAAACAAGGAAGTGTTCAACCGAAACCCATTTAGATAAACATTTCTGGCCAGTTAAATGTTAGGTAGATAAGGGCGAACCGGTTAGAATGCGAACCAGCCTCATAATAAAGGTAATTAAGCCTTGGTCCTTATCTTATCTATTATACAGTGTTTTCACTGATATAGATGTCATATATTAGGATTCTGGCTTTAGAGCTAGCACCCTTTGACAGGAACAAGAAGAGGAAGCAAGACTTGATATATCAGTTACTGGGTGAAGGAAGCTAGCCTCAAACGAGGATAATTTGGTGTCTACATCCTAGTTATACCTGGTGGACTAAGCCTGCTGTATAATAAGATAAGGAACCTCCTCAATGTATACCAATATATGTAGTTTAATACTGTAGTTTGATTGGCTGCATATATATATATATATATATATATATATATATATATATATATATATATATATATATATATAAATTTAATATACCCCCCCTAATGTGCAAGGATCGATTTGCGAGATTATTGCAGAAATACAGTCCACTTAACATCATACCAATTGCTATCGAAATATATAAATTAACATAAATATAAATTCAATATAAATTCATATATATTAAATAAATATAAATCTCACAGGTCAGTTCCCACACCGGGCGCTCACATACAGTGTTCGTCAACCCAAGCGTTTCTCTCAGCCAGTACCTTATCCAACTGTACTAGGACACACTGGCGAGTTTCACCTTGTACGTGGGCCACCCTACCGACACAGTATCACGAGGTGCCTATACCCCACTGCCTGCCACTCGCTGCCAGAATACTTCAGCCACACGCTGATCGGGGTCACAAAACAACCAATAGCAGAGTTTCACAACAGGAACCTCACTGTCGTTCGTTACTCTCCTAAGCCAGTCCGGGGTACGCCGATCTCTTCCAATACTACGTAATCAGCAGTCCACACACTGCTTCAGATCGGTGGTGGCTTACTTAGTCATCTTCCAGGACTAAGTCGAGAGAACGTAGGCTGCCCAAAGTAAGCTGCTGTCCTTAGTACCACTGCTTCCAGACGTCACCTCTGTGGACATAACACGTCATCAATTAATTGGACAGAACACTGGGGAAACCAGGAGGTAACACTTACTCACGGGAGTTGACATTATGGACATAGTACAACCTAGGTGGCGCTGATCTTGATCCGCCACCTCACCAGAGGTCATCTGCAATGACCTCTCTGGCTGGCAAAGGCAGGAAACCAGAGCCATTTGCTGTTGTCACGCCAGGACCAATAGATGGTGTTGCCTACATAGCGTCCAATATTAGGGGGTTGGAGTGCAGACTCATAGATGGCGCTGGAGTTACCAGGCCACACTGGTAATTCCTCCTCACTCGTCACCACACTGATGTGGCCACACAGGCCACATCAGACGGTGGTGACGAGTTCGTAACAGGGTGTACTGTGTACTCCAGTCTACTCCCAGTAGTGCAGGTGTACAGTATATACCACAGTCTACTCCCAGTAGTGCTGGTGTGCTGAGTATACCACAGTATACTCCCAGTAGTGCTGGTATACTGTGTATACCACACGCTACTCTCAAAGGTGTGGGTATACTGGGTATACCACAGTCTACTCCCAGTACTGCTGGTATACTGTGTATACCACAGTCTACTCACAGTAATGCTGGTGTACTGTGTATACCAGTCGACTCACAGTAGTGCGGGTGTACTGTGTATCGTACATACGTGGACCCATCCTGTTTCTAATATATGTAAACGATCTTCCAAAGGGTATAGATTCAATGCTCTCATTGTTTACTGAAGAGGCAAAAATTATGAGAATAATCAAGAGAGATGAAGATAACCAGAAACTACCAGACGAACAGGACAAGCTGGAGGAATGGTCTAGAAAATGGCTACTAAAGTTCAAGTCAGGAAAGTGTAAAGTAATGAAATTAGGCAAAGGAAGCAGAAGGCTGAATACAGTGTACCATCTGGGAGGTGAAATCCTGCAAGAGTCCAATAGAGAGAAAGATCTGGGGGATGATATCACAGAGGTGTCCCGAGAGGCCCACATCAAAAGGATATCATCAGCGGCATATGCAAGATTGGCCAACATAAGAACTTCCTTTAGAAACTTGTGTAAGGAATCGTTGAGGACATTGTATACACCTATGTCAGACCAATCCTGGAATATGAAACTCCAACCTGGAGTCCATAACTCTCATACAGGGATGGGAGCACAGGGAAGACATGATAATAACCAACAAAATACTCAGGGTGGACAAGGACAAACTCTTCAGCACGGGTGAACCTCGAACAAGGGGACACAGGTGGAAACTGAGTACCCAAATGAGCCACAGGGACGTTAGAAAGAACTTTTTCAGCATCAGAGTAGATAACAAATGGAATTCATTAGACAATGATTTGGTGTAAGCAGACTCCATACACAGTTTCAAATGTAGATTAGATAGAGCCCATTAGGCTCAATAATTTGTACACCAGTTGATTGACGGTTGAGAGGCGGGACCAAAGGTCCAAAGCTCAACCCATGCAAGCATAACTAGGTAATGTAGGTGATTACACTACTCCCAGAAGTGCTGGTGTACAGTGTATACCACAGTCTACTCCAAGTAGTGCTGGTGTAACACGGGAAGGGGTTCTTCTGATATCTGCTTTCTCTCCTTTACTCTCTGTACCTGTATTCTTTACTTTAGTTCTTTACCAAGGGACCCCAAGACTTTTACTCGAGCCGACTCCACGCCACGTGGTCTTAAGGCGATTTACCGACTTGAGATTCTACAACTTGTATGACGTGACATAGGCTTTTAGCAAAGCTCTAGGATCTCCTTTCCGCTGCCACCACCAGACCAGTTACCAAATGAGCAATGATCGAGGTCTGGATCGATCACGCTAAACAATCAACCTTGGGGCTTGAATCCCCACTAGTAACAAATAACTTTAGATCTTACGTGTGTAGTTAATTAAAATTGATGAGAATGAGAGATTCGGATTCGGTGTTAGAATCGGCGCCCAATTCAACTCGGCCACATGGGGACCACGTGACAAGGACAATTCACATAAATATAACATACACATGGAAATAATGAAAATGCAGATTATTAATTAATTAATTTATTCAAAACTAAAACAAAATCTAAGAAATGGTAATCCCTGACTTGATCACTCCCTGACTGGCAATGAATGGACTATTCCTACAATTAATCGTAAAGCAACTCTACCTTGTGCGACCAGCTAGATGTTCGTGCTGTCAGGAGGCCGATGATGGGAAGGCCACCTGCCCGAGTTGTTTCTCAAACCACACTTATCCTCCCTTGCTCTGCTTTACACAGAAGCCAGAGCACGGTATTCTTCCGCATAGACTAAGTATCTAAGTTACTTTGCCAGGCTTAAGTTATATCAATTGACCTCTGTCGTACCAAATTATCCAGATTGATTGACTTATTTTACTGAAGTTAAATTACACAAGCATCTTAAGGAAAAGCTATTCCCGATTACAAAATAGCTATTTGACCTTTGAGAAAAATAGAGGACATGGCAACTGGTGACCTATGAACTCCAGGTCACTCCCCAATAAATAGTAGTCCTCGTTCGTGACGTCACTGATGGTGACTTACTCAATAATTAGAAAACTCTTGATATTATATACCAGTAATACTATACAATACAATTTGAATGCAAAATGAATGAAGGCTAATTTCTCTAAACAAGTGAATACTATCTAATGATTCCTTATACGAACTTGTGAACAAAGGCGTCAGGTTATCCTCACCACCAATTCCCCCAGGGAGGATGCTCCCATGTGCTTCGGGTCAGGTTTCTACCCGAGCCTTCTGGAACCTTCTGGATAATTCTTACAACAAACCCAGTTTGTTACAACCCCCCCCGCACAAGCACTTAGTAAACCTTGTTAATTTGATAAAAATAATGAGGTTTAGTATCCATACCTACAACTAAACTCATTGCCACAAACAAAAGCTAACCTAACTAAGAAAAATTTGACAATCATTAGTGTCCAACATCATCATAATAAACATGTTCAAATTCATAAATTTCTCAGCTGTCAACTGACAGAAATCCTCCAACATCAGGAAACATACATCCTACCCTTACTGACATAGCTAAATAACATGTCCCTACTTTAACAGCAAAGACTAGCTATTAAAATCTCTTGGCTCTTCACTAGCCAAGTTCATGTGTCCTCTAGAGCCGGCCACACCGAGCTCAAACATAAAACATAAAAGTTATATCTTCAGACTGAACTTTCAGCCATCCGGGATCGTACTACTGAACTCTCAAGTTCACATCCGTGTGCTATCCACTCCCCAACCAATGTCAACCTTGACATGCTAAGGAACACACCTAATTTTTATTACATGTATCTAAGATATATAAAAAATCCTATACAATATCACAGGTTTCAGCTGACTGTACAGCTAAGTGTTCGCACTCACTAGAAGTGTCAATGTTTATATTGGTCCGCCTCTCCTGTGTTCAAACATCCTGAAAAAATAGCACACAACATAATTTTCCATAACCGTTTGTTCTGGGCTTAGACAATTACACAGGGGCATCGATTTTATTTACTGACCAAATTATAGAGTAAAATTTGTCATATATCATTATACCAGAATAACCATTTTAAATCTGTTTTTCAACATTTATTAAGTATTTTGATTCTAAATCTGTTTTTCAACATTTAAACAAGTGTCCAGATATTCTTTACACACATGTTCAGAGCCAACTTTGTTGTTTGTATCAATTGTTCATATTGATTTATCGAAAAAAATCGATGCTGATGGACGCTGAATGTAGTCGATGACGATGTCGATCGATGTCGATCTTGCTTCTTCCCATGTGTAGACATCAATACCTGGTCCTCTTGTCCTCCCATCCGGTACTTTTGACTGACGACAGAGTGTAGTAGAGCTGAGTGCCAAGTGACAGCTGTAGAATACTGTTACTTCGGCCATTGATCTGGCTCCCGACAGTCCACACGCCTTCAAATCAATCACAGTTCACACGGCAGTCTTTATGTTAACTTGACGGCGCAGATGACCACAGCAGAGCAGGACTGGATGTACCAACGGTGTCTCGTGACAGGAGTGGTGTCAGAGGGTCGTAGAGGTGGGTTGCTTGTTTGCAGAACAGGTAAATCTCGTCTTCCATCATTTCTCACGTCATCTCAGGCATTTCTTGATATCACCAGGTTAATAGGCCGTAAACACAAACTGTGTATACCCTCGTACCGCCGACTTTAGGCCAAAGGAGGCAATTTTGCGACATTCTATTGGCGAGTCCCGGAACTCTGTAGGGAAACCGTACCTTCCACCTGTGAACGCCTTAGTTCCGCGTTCCTGTTGCTTCAGACGACGTAATCGTTAATCTTCCGCGAAACTCTTGAGGACTGCTACTTGCTTTCCATTTCTTGACCTCTCCTCCAACACTGCTGGAATGGTTGCAGTCTTGATGACGCAGCAGGTGGGTAGTGGTGATCTCGAGACAGCTACCCCCGGCGTTGTATGGCACCTCCGGTGACTGCTATATGTGGACAGCTTGCTGGCCCTGACAACCCTGACGACGAAAATATCCAGCCGCCCCCAAAAACCTACGCACGTCCTTTGCTGTCCTTGGAGTAGGCATGTCAGCAATGGCGCGGCAAGAGTCTGGGTCAGGTCGGATACCGTCTGGGCACACCTGGAACCCCAGAAATTTGAATTTCTGAGCCGCCAGGGTGCTCTTCTGAACGTTAAGCTTGAACCCTGCCTGATCTAACAACGTCAAAGTCTCAGTCAAGTCCCGTAGGTGTTCCTCAAACGTCCTAGAATATATCACAACATCATCCAGGTACGCTAAAGAATGCCTACCCAGGACAGGGCTGAGGATATAATTTATGGCCCTCTGAAATGACGAAGGCGCTGTCTTTAA
The DNA here is from genome assembly GCA_020271785.1 of Procambarus virginalis. Lineage (NCBI taxonomy): Eukaryota > Metazoa > Arthropoda > Malacostraca > Decapoda > Cambaridae > Procambarus > Procambarus virginalis. Next base: position 35,515 of record WNGS01128490.1, read on the forward strand.
CCCAAACGTATCCTACGGAATTGATAAGTGTGCCTACCATCCGAGAATGCTGTTTTATCCCTATCCTGTTCTGCCACCGGAATCTCCCAATACGCCGATTTCGCGTCAAGAGTTGAGAAATACTTAGCAGCACCAAATTGATCTATTATCTCCTGTATTCGGGGCAACGGATACACATCACCCTTAGTTATTTCGTTCACCTTCCGGTAGTTAACACAGAAACAATAACTACTGCCCGGTTTCCGAACTAGCACAATAGGAGAGAGCCACGGTGACGTACTAGGCTCTATCACGCCCTGCCTCAACATTTTCTGGCACTCCTCCTTGATAACGTTCTTTGCCTGTTCCGGCAACCTCCACTATCTCGTGTACACGGGCAAATGATCACCAGTCAGAATGGTGTGCTCGATCTTATCAAGGAGACCAATCTGGTCATCCTCTGTCGCAAATAATTTCGGGAATTTTCGCAAAACTCCTCTCAGTGCCTTCCTATCCACCTGTGTAACATGTTGCAAATCGAGTGCTGAAATTAATTTTTCCACTTCTACATTCTGTGCAACATTTCTCGTCTGGCACTGCACTTTGGATGGTGTTTTAGTATCTAACATGTTTAATGCACTACATTGTGCAGTGACGGTTGGCGTCTCAGCTGACTCATGGTGAAAGATTTCTGTGTCCTCCACCATGGTTCCCTGAGATATCCTATCACCTGCCCTGAAGCGAAAAGTCTTATGTGAAAGATTGACAACTGGAATGAGTGCACCTTTATCGAGCACTACAATTAAGTGATGAGGAATTAATAAGCTATCACATCTCCCAGCCACCTGAAGGGTGGTACCTGGTTGTATGTGACGTCCCACGGCTACTTTAATAAATTTGACAGAGTGTGGTGGGCAACTCTGTTTGGTCAATGCATGCAATGCGCATGACCTCTTAAATGTGTCTGGAAGAGACTTAAAAATCAATTTTGGATAGTGCGCATTATATTTCTGCTTCCTCTTAATTGAAGCTACAACTGGGGGATGGTCGATCATCTCCACTGGGTAGGAAGTCTGTCCCAACCGCAACCTGCAGTTCCTAGCCCCTTTTTGAGCAGACAAGGAATAATCAAATCGCGACAGAAAATCAGTTCCCATTAAGATGTGACCCGGAAAATCAAGGTTCTCTACGATCGTACATGTGTGAGGCTGCAATTCCCCATCAATTTCAAAATTAACTGTACCTTGACCTATGACCTCAATTTTTTCCCCATTGACCGCTGTTAATGTCTTTGCACAACATTTAAGACGTGCATACTTAAAATTACTGAAGGCTGACTTCTTAATTACAGTTGCCTGGCTTCCTGTATCAACAAAAGCTGTCAATCTTACACCTTCCACTTTCACCTCAAAAGTGGGCCTACCATCACTAGGAGCCTGCTTTCATGCATTCGTAGTAGTGACTTTACAGTACCTCTGTATATGCTCGCGCTTCCCGCAGGAGTAACACCTCCGTGGATCCCTGTTGGTACCCCGCGCAGGGTGGCTCGAACTTGCAGCTGAGGGCTGCGTCCCGCCTGATGAACCCGGGCTACAGTTACTCAGCTTGTCCCCCCCGCCTTGACTTAATGCCTCTACGTATGGGGACGACTGAGCGCCCGATGTCCCTGTGCGCGTCTGCCTGTCTAAGGCTGTGGCGGCCTGTTGGACTAGGTCTTTATAGCTCACAAACGCTCCATCCGCAAATAAAAACGGCCCCATAGCAGAAGGTAACGTTTTGCAGAACAATTGTTTGGCTAATCGCTCTGCCTGACTCGAATCTAACCCCAGTTCCGTAGTGAGGTCGTCAACCCTGCCCTTTAATAGTGTCCCGAAATCCTTGACAGTGCTGCGGTCATCCCTCTTAAGTGACTGCAGATAAAAATGAGCCTCATCTTCTGACACCTTTTCCTTGAATCTGTCCCTAATCGCTTGGACAAACTGTGGCCAAGTCGTCAGGTGCTGAAACTCTGTCAATCTCGCCAGTGGACCGGCTATGTCCACGCAAGCCCCCATAGCGAGAGTAATTTTCAAACTATCCTCTGGGACAGCCTCCAGCATCGAACTAATCTGACGAAGCCAGTCTTCTACTCGGCGGTTGCGTTCCACCTTAATAAGCGGCAACTCCGTACCTCTGAGTATTGGCAGAGCCATCTTGGGAATCAGACTCATAATTCCCGATTTGTATGACGCAGGGCTACTGGAAGTGGGGTGGGCCCTGGGGTTGGGAACTGGGTTGAGGTTGGGGTTCGGGTTGAGGTATGGTGGGGGCAGCCTCGGGTTGGGGTGTGGCTGGAGGTTGGGGTTGAGTTACAGTGTGGGTGGCCTGAGGTTGGAATGGGTAAGGGGTGGCCTGGGGTTGGGGGAAGGGTTGGTATAGGAATGGAGGTTGGGGTTGGTATATGAAATGAGGATGGGGTGGGTATAGGAATTGTGGATGGGGTTGGTATAGGAGATAGGGTTGAGGTTGTCGTGATGGGTGAGGTGTACCCAGGTATTGTGGTATTGTTCTGTGAGGTAGTTCCTGCTGTTGGTGTGGCGTCGATGTTATGTGTGGGGGAACCGAAGACGGCTCCCCCCACTCTTGGGACGAATCCTCGCGAGACTCCCCACTCATGTCAATAATTGTATCTGTACTGGCACGGAAAGATACCCTCGGCTGCCCAGTCCCATGCAGGACCCGTGACCCCGTCGCCTCAGTCCCACTGACTCCACCTGTGACGTCAGCTGAGCTACCTGAGCGGTCCCCAGTGGTGTCGGAAGAGGTGCTATCCTCTACACTTCCACTCCCACTGGTCCCCACTGACTGGTCACTGTCTGGGTTAAGCATGTCCTGTGATTGCTGGTGTGCCATGTCTCTTGTAGCTACCCTTCAATACACCCTCGACCCGGACTCACTACAACCGTGAACTAGCACAAATAAAAACACAACTCTTTTTCCAAGAGAAAACTAACCAAATTCCCAGAAATAGGAAATACAACGATTAATCGAGAGAATCGCTGAAGTGAATTCGATGAATGAGCGTCTGCCCCGCACTCGTGTCTGACGAAGTAACCCGCAGTTCTATTACTGAAACCTAAGTCCTTTACGTTAAAAAAAATTAAAGAATCTAATTTATATAAAACAATTTAAAATGATAAAGTAACTAACGCGCAGCACTCGTTATGGATTAATAAAGAATATTTACTGTACTTTAATACTAAACGCACTCGAAGTGAGCAGCGTGGCCACTGATGACTGAAGGAGCGGGACCAGCTGCGCTGAAAAAAAACTAAGTCCCGCGCTTTTTCGCTTAAACGCTGAAAAATCACAATTTTTGTTCTGAAGGAAAATAACTAGTTTTACGTTACTAAACAACTCTAGCGATTAATATAAACTCCCAGGACATATATTGTCTTGTCAAAATTTGAATTTTCACCAAAACTGCTTTTTTTTCAGTGCTGGACTCTGCCAAATTTTTGCACCTGGAAAAAAAATTCTATCACCCAACAATCGTAAAATCCCCTTAATTCGCAAAAATGGGTTTCTTGTTCCCAAATATAATTACGCTGTTATTTAATACTGATGCTGTATACAAAACAATACTGACACATCGGGCGGTTGCAACACTCATTAATTCGAATTTTTCGTCAAAATCCGAGATTTTCACCTCAAGAGGACTCTGACAAAATTACAACACGATTTTCTCGAAAAATAACTAAATACGGTAAAAATGTAATTATCACTGTTTAATGCTTAAGAACAGGATTACGTCCCTTGCGCGCACTAGAGAGTAATACTGGCCCCAGAATATACACGAAACATGAGAATTCGAATTTTCGCCAAAATGTACGATTCTAGCCCAAGCTGGACTTAGAAAATTTTTTCACCTACGTTTCCCAAAAAATTCTAAGTCTAAAAAACACAATTCACAAGTCTTACTGGTAAAAACTAGTAAATTATCACTCGCAACGACTGGGGAATCCTAATGATGCCCAGATCATATACGTGACCCACGAATACAAATTAATTACAGTTAACGACTTTCCGACGTTGACTTAGCCGAAAACTTATCCCAAAATACTTAGAAATATTTCCCCGAGCTCTATCAAGCACTTAGACGAAAATTACTATCCCTTAACAAACTCCTTCACTTAACTATCGTGACCGACCTATAGCCTTAAGTCCAGAGGATTAACTCCGCTCTAGAACCAACGCCTCTGACTTAGACTAATACAATAAGGAACAGCAAAACTTAATAAACACTTAGCCTAATATACACGAAAATACTGAACACAAAAAAAATTGAACCGGGGATTGAATTTTAGGAGAAAAAAAAAGTAATCTCTAGAACAACGCAATGAAAAGGAATTACTTTACAAAAATTTTAATTATACTTAATTCAAAGATACACTCGACTTAATCCTATAATTGCTCCTACCGGCTCGCTGTACCGCGCCTAGTCTAGGGGTCTCGACCGTCTAGATTGTAACAGAGCGACATGCAGCTTTCAGCAACAATTAAGACTAGAGGCGACTCAACCTCCACTAAGTGTGCGATCACTGAGTTGTTGAATCGTTGCTAGGTAGGTTACTAGTCCGTCCCTCGGAGGCCGCAACGCCCTTCACGGACTTACGTTTTTCCCAGCGTTTTGAGTTGTCTAACAACGCCCTCGGACCTATCTCCTGGCGTCCCACAGATAAATCCGCCCAGACAGCCCACAAGGAACTGCTGTTGAGAGTATGGTGGCTCCCAACACCTCTGAATCAATTGCAATAGGTCGAGTATGGTACCCAGTCCAATCAACTCGGAGCGGTCTCCTTAGTCAATAAAACTGAACAGAAATTACTAACTAATCCTTAATAGTATCAGCCCACATGATCCCAAGATTCGCCAATCCCCACTCAACCCCACTGTTGTGAGGCGCACTGCTAATCCTGGCTCGCGGCTGTGGCTGTCCGCCCTACCACCTACACTTCATGCGTCTAGTCCGAATGGCTAGACGCGTGAGCCTTTCAACAATTCAAACAAAATTGTTGAAACCACCGCTGTGCACCATTGTAACACGGGAAGGGGTTCTTCTGATATCTGCTTTCTCCCCTTTACTCTCTGTACCTGTATTCTTTACTTTAGTTCTTTACCAAGGGACCCCAAGACTTTTACTTGAGCCGACTCCACGCCACGTGGTCTTAAGACGATTTACCAACTTGAGATTCTACAGCCCGTATGACGTGGCATAGGCTTCTAGCAAAGCTCTAGGATCTCCTTTCCGCCGCCACCACCAGACCAGTTACCAAATGAGCAATGATCGAGGTCTGGATCGATCACGCTAAACAATCAACCTTGGGGCTTGAATCCCCACTAGTAACAAATAACTTTGGATCTTACGTGTGTAGTTAATTAAAATCGATGGGAATGAGGGATTCGGATTCGGTGTTAGAATCGGCGCCCAATTCAACTCGGCCACATGGGGACCACGTGACAAGGACAATTCACATAAATATAACATACACATGGAAATAATGAAAATGCAGATTATTAATTAATTAATTTATTCAAAACTAAAACAAAATCTAAGAAATGGTAATCCCTGACTTGATCACTCCCTGACTGGCAATGAATGGACTATTCCCTACAATTACTCGTAAAGCAACTCTACCTTGTGCGACCAGCTAGATGTTCGTGCTGTCAGGAGGCCGATGATGGGAAGGCCACCTGCCCGAGTTGTTTCTCAAACCACACTTATCCTCCCTTACTCTGCTCTACGCAGAAGCCAGAGCACGGTATTCTTCCGCATAGAATAAGTATCTAAGTTACTTTGCCAGGCTTAAGTTATAACAATTGACCTCTGTCGTACCAAATTATCCAGATTGATTGACTTATTTTACTGAAGTTAAATTACACAAGCATCTTAAGGTAAAGCTATTCCCGATTACAAAATAGCTATTTGACCTTTGAGAAAAATAGAGGACATGGCAACTGGTGACCTATGAACTCCAGGTCACTCCCCAATAAATAGTAGTCCTCGTTCGTGACGTCACTGATGGTGACTTACTCAATAATTAGAAAACTCTTGATATTATATACCAGTAATACTATACAATACAATTTGAATGCAAAAGAATGAAGGTTCGTATAAGGAATCTAATGATTCCTTATACGAACTTGTGAACAAAGGCGTCAGGTTATCCTCACCACCAATTCCCCCAGGGAGGATGCTCCCATGTGCTTGGGGTCAGGTCTCTACCCGAGCCTTCTAGAACCTTCTGGATAATTCTTACAACAAACCCAGTTTGTTACACTGGTATACTGTATACAATACACGTTATTCTTAGAGGTGCTGGTGTACTGTGTGTACCACAGACTACTCACAGAGGTGCAGGTGTACTGTATATACTACAATCTCCTCCCAGTAGTGCTGGTATACTGTGTACACAACACGCTACTCTCAGAGGTGCAGGTGTAATGTGTATGCCACACACTACTCACAGAGGTGCTGGTGTACTGTGTATACCACAAACTACTCACAGAGGAGTGGGAGTGCAGTGTAAAACACACACTCTGTACAGGTGTGCGGGTGAACTGTGTATACTACACGCTACTCTCAGAGGTGCTGGCCTAATGTATATATACCACACACCAATCACAGAGGTGATGGTGTATACCACAGGCTAATCACAGAGGTGCAGGTGCATTCCAAAGGCTACTCACAGAGGTTCGTGTGTATACCACAGGCTACTCTCATTGGTGCGGGTGTATACCACAGGCTACTCACAGAGGTGCGGGGTGTATACCACAGGCCAATCACAAAGGTGTGTGTGAATACTATAGGCAACTCACAGATGAACGGGTGTATACCACATACTGCTCACAGAGGTGCGGGTGTATACCACCGGCTACTCACAGAGGTGCGGGTGTATACCATTGGCTCCTCACAGAGGTGCGGGTGTATACCATAGGCTCCTCAAAGAGGTGTAGGTGTATACCACAGGCTACTCACAGACGTGTGGGTGTATACCACAGGCTACTCTCACATGAGTGGTGTATACCACAGGCAACTCACAGACGTGTGGGTGTATACCAAAGGCTACTCACAGACGTGTGCGTGTATACCACAGGCTACTCTCACATGAGTGGGTGTATACCACAGGCTACTCACAGAGTGCAGGTGTATCTCAAATTCTATTCACAGCCCAGCAAAACACAAAACGTTTTAAAAACTTTCATAGACCAGTTCCAATAGGTGTCGAATAACTTGTATTGAGGCGATGAGTCACAATAAAGTGGATAAAGTATGTTGACCAGGCACACACTAGAAGGTGAAGGGACGACGACGTTTCCGTCCGTCCTGGACCATCTCAAGTCGATTGTTGAATCACAATCGACATGAGAATGGTCCAGGATGGACTGAAACGTAGTCGTCCCTTCACTTTCTAGTGTGTGGTCTGGTCAACTTGTATGAGAATATTGCAGAGAGCATTTGAGCAGGAGAGTAATATTCGTTTCTTCTAAACTATTTTATTTCCAATGAATTACAATAGTTTTTACATGTTTAAATATAACATTGATGATGTTTTTTTCAAATTCATTAATAAATCGTGAATGATATTAATTTCTGTATGAAACATTCAAAATACATTTATTTATTCTAAAATCAGATAAATTAGTTTTCATANGGGAAAACGAAACAGAAGCAAAGGAAAAGTTGCTCATCACAATTGGAGAGGACGGCAGCAGGAGCGCAAGGCTACAAAAGGACAGAGGACTGTCCCAAGGAGCATCACACTCCAGCAGCGCCCACAAAGCCCCCCCTCACGGCATCAACGAGCTGAGCAGGGCGGGGGATTAATAACAAAAGTGTTATTTTTGTTATTGTAATTGTTAATATAATTTACAATGAAACAGAATAATTAATGGGTAAATTTTATAGTGCTGCATAAACAAACATTTACCTAAATGATTAGCGGCCTATGCTAAATTTATAATGAGGAAAGGTATTGATTAGTATAAGTTTTACATATCTTTGTGATTCTTCCGACAGATGAACTCCAGCTGACCTCAGCTGGAGTTCACAAAATTTATACCAAAGGAGAGATACAGAACTAGGAAAAGGGGTTTGTTCAAAAGAAATTGCGAAAGGGCCAGAGACCAAAACACACAATGTCACAAGTGGAGTACCACAGGGTTCAGTTATAATAAAATAAATAAGTAAATGTTTATTTAGGTAAGGTACATACGTTCAAGAGATATTACAAAGAATGATTGAGTTATAGATAGGGCTAGTACATACAATGCCTAAAGCCACTATTACGCAAAGCGATTCGGGCATGAAAAACTTAAATGACTAAAGCTTAATACTAATTGAGTATAAAGAATAAAATGTGTTGAGAACAAATATAAATAGAGATAAAAAAGGGGGGTACATGGCTGAAAAAGCAGCACAAATACAATAGGTCGACAAACAGCGTTGATTAAAAAAATAACAGACATGGGTTGACAATAGAGGGGTAAGGTAGGTTACAGGGAATTTATTAGGTAGTGCTTCGTTTTTATCTTAAATGGGTTGAGAGAGGTACAGTCTTTAACATGGTTGGGAAGGGTCATTCCACATTCTGGGTCCCTTGATTTGTAAAGCATTTCTAGTTTGATTAAGTCGTACTCTTGGAATATCAAAACTGTATTTATTTCTGGTGTGGTGCTAATGGGTTCTGTTACAACCTTCAATGAAGCTTTTGAGGTCAGGATTGGCATTACAGTTCAGCGTTTTTTTTTTGTTTTTTTTTTAGATATATACAAGAGTTGTTACATTCTTGTACAGCCACTAGTACACGTAGCGTTTCGGGCAGGTCCCTGGAATACGATCCCGCCGCGAAGAATCGTTTTTTCATCAAAGTACACATTTTACTGTTGCGTTAAACAGAGGCTACAGTTAAGGATTTGCGCCCAGTAAATCCTCCCCGGCCAGGATACGAACCCATGACATAGCGCTCGCGGAACGCCAGGCGAGTGTCTTACCACTACACCACGGAGACATGTATAATGCACATGAGAGAATGTGCAGTGACTTAATATCTAACATATTCAGAGATTTGGGTAGGGGTACCGAGTGATGTCTGGGGCCAGAGATGGATATTGTCCTAATAGCAGATTTGTGTTGAGTAATTATAGGACGTAAATGATTTTGGGTAGTAGAACCCCAAGCACAAATACCATAGTTGAGGTAAGGATAGATGAGGGAGTAATAGAGAGTCACCAGGGCAGGGCGGGGTACATAATATCTGATCTTAGAAAGAATGCCAACAGTTTTGAAACTTTTTTTGATATATTTAGAATGTGTCCCTGGAAATTCAGCTTGTGGTCAATGAGAACGCCAAGGAATTTGCCATCTAATTTGTTACAAATTTGGGTATTGTTAATTTTGAGATTTGTTTGATTAGAGGATTTATTGCCAAACAGAATATAGAAAGTTTTGTCAATGTTAAGGGTGAGTTTGTTGGCAGTTAACCAAGGATGGACTTTATTTAGCTCAGTATTTAGTGTGGCATTTAGAGCATGGGGGTCGGGACTGGAGTAAATGAAGGTTGTGTCGTCAGTAAATAGAATTGGTTTGAGGTGCTGGGAGGCATTTGGAAGGTCATTAATGTAGATGAGAAAGAGGAGAGGGCCAAGTATGCTGCCCTGAGGAACACCAATGTTGATGGGTAGGGATGGAGAAATTGAATTATTCACAGAAACATACTGGAGCCTGTCAGTAAGGTAAGATTTGAGGTATTGCAGGGAGTGTCCTCTGACTCCATAATGATGAATTTAAGAAGACGGTTTTGGTGGTTGACAGTGTCAAAAGCCTTACACAGTTCCACAAATAACCCAACAGGGAACTCATTTTTAACAAGAACTGCATGAATCAAGTTAATCATACTAATAAGTGCATCGTTAGTGCTTTTTTTGGGTCTGAAGCCATATTGGCAAGAGTTAAGTATATGTGCTTGGCTAGATAAGAGTAAAGCTGCTTGTAGGTTAGTTTTTCAAAATTTTTTGACAAGTTAGGCAGGATTGATATAGGTCTGTATTTGTAACATCTGATAGATCAACACATTTGTGGACAGGGGTTACTCTCGCTTGTTTTAGAATATCTGGAAAGGTTTGGAGGTCAAGTGACTTGTTGAAGAGCAATGCAATAGCAAGGGCTAAGGATCTGGAGGCTTTTTTGTAAATTAAAGTTCGTATCTCCTCAAGGGCACTGAACTTGGTTTTAAGGGAGAGGATTATCTCATTGACGTCAGTGGAATTAGTAGGCTTCAGGTACAGAGACTGTGGATAGTTACCTGTAAGATAGTCCTTAACATCAGTACTGGAAGATGGAATATCATTTGCAATGGATGACCCAATGGAAGAGAAGAACCTATTGAACTCAATAGCAGAATCAGAGGCTGAAAGCTGACCATCGTTATTAGACAGGAGTGTTGGTTTGTTATTTAAAATCTTTGATCCCAATATTTGTGAAATTGTGCTCCAAGTTTTTTAATGTTGCTCTTTATTTGGGTAAATTTATCTTTGTAGTATTTAGTTTTGGCTCGCCTAATTATCTTTGATAGCAATAACGAGTAATTCTTTGAGAATTCTTTGGAGACAGTTCCTAACCTATACTTCTTCTCAAGGTCATGTTTTTTGTTAATGGATTTAAGAATTCCCTTTGTAAGCCAGGGATTGTTAAGCCTTTTGGTTGTGACTTGTTTTGTAAGCATAGGACAGTGGGTGTTATAAAGGCTAAGAGTTTTTTGAAGAAAAGATTGCACTGCTAGGTTGATGTCCTCTATGTAACCTAACTCGGACTTCCAGTTGACATTATCAGCAGCAGTTATAAAATTGTCTATAGTAGATTCATTGTACAGCCTAAAACTTAACTCCCTTGACTCTAGAGGTGGTTTGTTAATGTTAGTTAAGAGAAATGTGGGGTAGTGGTCTGTAGTGCTATCGGTGATTATACCTGAAGTAAGCGGAGAGGTTATGTTGGTCCAGATGTGATCTAGAGTCGTGGCAGTACTATCAGTGATTCTAGTAGGTCTAGTGATTAAGGGTATGAGGAAGCAGGAATTCATACAGTTGAGGAAGCTAACAGCAGTAGGGTGTTCAGGCTCGCAGAGGTCAATATTAAAGTCCCCTGCGATAATTAGATGGTTTTTGTTCAGTCTGTTATCGAGTATTAGATTCCTAAGGTTTGAGTTGAATTCGGACACATCAGTGTTAGGAATTTATAGACTGCACCCACAGAAAGGATAGACTCGGCACCCTTGACTCTGAAACTGGCGAAGATATATTCCCAACAGCAGTCTCTAGTTCTAATTACTTTTAAACATGTTAGTTCTTGGTGGTAGTAAAGAGCAGCACCACCACCTCTCTGAATTTGACGACAGTTGTGAATCGCCAAATAGTTAGGCATGTTAAAGAGTTGAGTAGTATCCTCTTTCAACCATGTTTCAGTAAGTATAATAAAAGAGAATTTGTTGCCAATAGTTTCAATGAAGGCACTAACATCATCAAAGTGTTTACCTAGGGATCTAACGTTCAAGTTGATTACAGAGATATTGTGGATTATGTGTTAATACATTATTTACATCATGTGCTGTAAAATATCTGCAATTTAGATCATTAAAGTGATGATTGTCATAAATAGTGGATAAGAGGTTTAGTTCAGGGTCTAAACTTGCCTGCATAAAAAGGCTGGTTGCAGGAAAACAAGGCAAGAATGGAAATTAAAAATAGAATTAAGATATAAAAGGGGACAAAATATATAAACAAGACTATACAAAACAAAATGAACAAAAAAGAAAAAATGAGGTAGCTTACAGGTACTCTCAGGTACACTGTAAGTAGTAATTTGCATTATTGAGACACAGACAAAGCCAGGGGTACAATGGAGTAAGGGAGTATGGCAAGGCTAGGCAACCTAGGTAATAAATGAAATAAAAAAAAAATTGAATAATAAACATGGGCAAATTTAAGCTAAAGATTATTAACTATAAGTAGTTTAGTTATGATCGTATAATTAAAAAGACCTAAAGATATATTAAAGCACTCAGTTAATTAAGTCCAGAAAATGACTAGTAAAAGTAAATTAAAAATTAATTTAAAAAGTGAAACAAAGAGACATTAGGATACCTAGCCCGCACTAGGTGACAAGGGGGTTAATTATGTTGACTCATTAGGAGTGATAATAAGGTGAGACAAACCACATTGGGTGAGGAAAGTGTTGAGGTTATCCTCATTAGCAATTGTAAACATTTTACCTACTGTGGTCTTTCTAACTTCGATCAAGCCATCTCTAACGAAGCACTGATGAATCGCATCTAGGTTTTGATGACGGATTTGACGCAGGCGGTAGAGGAGTTGCTGTCTTTTTCTAGTCAAGCACTCGTTGATGTAGATTCCCTTTCGTTGGGATGCAGCTGTCTGGACAAGATGCGATTTCGTGGACTGGGAGGCCAATTTCAGTCGAATTTTGCTCTGGTTTTGTCCTGATGGGTTCATTTTGCCTACTCTGTAGGCAGCAATAATGTCAGATTTGTCTAGAGAGACCTGCAATTCTTCTTTTAAGAGATCCTGAACAATTTCAATACTGTTTTCACCTTCGCGTTCCACTGGAATATCTTGGGACGACACAACTACAGAATCAAGCAGCTTTTGCTGATCTTGTTCATCCTGGGTGACGGAACTTTGGGCGGATAATGTACTGATACAAGCAGTCATTTTGCCGAGAGCTTCCTCTTGTTTTTTTATAGCTTCATCAGATTTCAGACAAATGTTTTCCTCATGGAGACCATTCAAGTCATGCTGGAGTTGATCTCGGCTAGCCCTTAAGTTTCTAATATCCTCGTGGAGGAGGGTTATTTCTTGTTGTTGTTTTTGGAGGTTCGAACAGTTTGCTTGATTTTCAGATTGAAGACTCAAGATAATCGTATTTTGAGCCTCAAGGACTGAGCACAACTTTTTGAACCATTGACTATCATCCCAGTTAGGGAAGTCTAGTGAGGGACCAGAAGCTCGCTTGAATCTAGTAAACAGGGATGTAAGAGTGGTAGTAGGAGAGGATTGAGAGGACAACCCTCCCTGGCTTAATGGGGTGGAGGGGAGGGCAGCACCGCTGCCACAGGCCCCAGAGCTTCCAGAGGGAGAAACACGATGACTGTCAGTATTTGTCGGGATGGATGCCTTGTTAGGGGCTTTGTTGATCTTATTTACCTGTGCAGTCTTGTTCCTGGGAGACATGATAGGTCGAGGATGACTGGAGTATAAGTTGTGGTGGAAACTTACGTCAGGCAGCGCGGTGGTGGGCAGAGGCGGGCAGCAGCACTGGCTCACAGCAAGAGAGGATTGTTTTGAATTTAGTTTGCGTCAGAATGAGTCGATTTGGGTTGGTTACTTTGATTGTGCTATGACATGCTTGGACTCCATGTACTTAGCTGCCTGTGGGTGGTGGTCTACATCATCTGGCGGTAGTTTAAGGGCTGAAACACAGCGTAGAGTGAGGACGTAGATAGCGTGTACTCGACGGTCGTCGGGAATCTGTATGAGTTCTTGCACCAGTGATGTTTATTGTCTACATAAATGATCTACCAGTTTGTATACAGAATTATATGAACATGTTTGCTGATGATGCTAAGATAATAGGAAGGATAAGAAACTTAGATGATTGTCATGCCCTTAAAGATGACCTGGACAAAATACGTATATGGAGCACCACTTGGCAAATGGAATTTAATATTAATAAATGCCTTGTTATGAAATGTGGAATAGGAGAACATAGACCCCACACAACCTATATATTATGTGAGAAATCTTTAAAGAATTCGGATAAAGAAAGAGATCTAAGGGTGGTTCTAGACAGAAAACTATCACCTGAGGACCACATAAAGAATATTGTGCGAGGAGCCTATGCCACGCTTTCTAACTTCAGAATTGCTTTTAAATACATGGATGGCGATTTACTAAAGAAATTGTTCACGACTTGTGTTAGGCCAAAGCTAGAATATGCAGCGGTTGTGTGGTGCCCATATCTTAAGAAGCACATCAACAAACTGGAAAAGGTGCAAAGACATGCTATTAAGTGGCTCTCAGAACTGAAGGGCAAGAGCTACTAGGAGAGGTTAGAGTCTTTAAATATGCTAAAACTTGAAGATAGAAGAAAAAGAGGTGATATGATCACTACATACAAAATAGTAACAGGAATTAATAAAATCGATAGGGAAGATTTCCTGAGACCTGGAACTTTAAGAACAAGAGGTCATAGATATAAAGTAGCTAAACACAGATGCCGAAGATATATAAGAAAATTCACTTTCGCAAACAGAGTGGTAGACGGTTGGAACAAGTTAGGTGAGAAGGTGGTGGAGGCCAAGACCGTCAATTAGTTTCAAAGCGTTATATGACAAAGAGTGCTGGGAAGACGGGACACCCCAAGCGTAGCTCTCATCCTGTAACTACACTTAGGTAATAATTACACTTAGGTAATAATAATTATACAGAAATGGAATCAATATAACAAGAGGCCAAACCCTCAAACATACAAGCAATACAAAGATGCGAGAAACAACAACAGCAGTACGGAGAGGGGCAGAAAGACCATAAATAACGTGTGAAAATAAACTTTAGTAAATTTTTTAACTACTCTCAACAGTGAAGAAAAACAAAAATGTTCAGACGATTTGTATTAGAATCATTAATCTTACACTTTCCGTCATATTCAACAACACAAATATACATACACATACACACACATTCCTGTTGCTGTACCAGGCAAAGAATTAGACGTCATCTGGATTTTTCCGTGTTTCGGAGTTTCTGAGATATTTTCTATTTTGATAAAAATATGTATAATGTTAATGTATTTTGATAAATGAGCTTTCCTGTCTACTTAGGTAATGATTCCAAAGATCGTCCTTCCTTTCCTCCCTGGAATCTGGATGTAGCAGGTGCTTAATTGTCAAAAGTGAAAAATTTGGTTTGTCGTCCAAATGCACCAAACTGGTAAATTTTATAATAATCTTTTAAAAATAGTAAATGACACTATTTTTGCAAAATCATTACAAGATTTATTATTCTAATATGGGTTTGATAAAATACAGTAGAAGGTGTCAGGGTGTGCGCATATATGAATATATATATGTCGATTAGCGAGTGACAGTGTACAAGATATCCTAAGTACTTAATCCTGGTAAGATCGCCAACGTCGGGGTGTCTCTCTCTCTTTGGATAAACACCACCCAGTAGTATTAGCGATAACTGTTACTCACCATAGCCCTGCGGGTCTCCACTCAATCCTCGCGGTGCCACTGTTCGCCAGGAGAGTATCCCAGTCAATCCCCAGTCGGCCTTAATAGCTAGAAGACGAGTGGGAACACAGTTCACTCTCTTTCAACCGTGTGCCCGCCCTGACAACGGCTCTACTACTAACTGCAAGGTCGCCAACTGGTGTTTCCCGTGTCCACACACGGGAAACACACAATTGTGGTATTGTGGAATTGTGGTAACAGTGGCAAGAGCACACTAAATAAATCTGATATCAGGCAGGTATGTATCTCTATCACTCTCACTCTTTCCAACTGTTCGATAGCAACAAGAATATGGAGGGATAATACAAACGCGAAGGTATTTTGTATTTTACTTAAAAGTTTCAAGATATCATATCCATATATATCAATAGGCAAGCAGCAGCTACATGGCAGTGAGTACTCTCTTTATAAAACTGGGGCACACCTAGAGGGCAATACTCCCCCTCCTGTCACTTCTCAGCTGGGCGGCTTCCCTCACTGCAAATGCTTATGGACTTGTTTCTTTGGCGTTAAGCGCCTGTTTCCTTCCATGGTGAATTATTGTGTTATTGCTATAGAAATGATTAATTGAGCTCAAGATCAGTGCAGTGACTCATTTGCATTCTATTGCCATTATAGCAAATATTGTGTTGATTGCAAATATAGTAATTAATGTGAATTTAAGATGCTAGCAGAAAGAGCAGGCTAAATCTCTGGGAAGAGATTATCGTCACAATATATATATATATATATATATATATATATATATATATATATATATATATATATATATATATATATATATATACATATATATATATATATATATATATATATATATATATATATATATATATATATATATATATATATATATATATATATATGTATATATATGTCGTACCTAGTAGCCAGAACGCTCTTCTCAGCCTACTATGCAAGGCCTGATTTGCCTAATAAGCCAAGTTTTCATGAATTAATATATTTTCTCTAATTTTTTTTTCTTATGAAATAATAAAGCTATCCATTTCATTATGTATGAAGTCAATTTTTTTATTGGAGTTAAAATTAACATAGTTATATGACCGAACCTAACCAACCCTACCTAACCTAACCTAATCTATCTTTATAGGTTAGGTTACGTTAGGTAGTCGATAAAGTTAGGTTAGGTTAGGTAGGTCAGGTAGTCGAAAAATAATTAATTCGTGAAAACTTGGCTTATTAGGCAAATCGGGCCTTGCATAGTAGGCTGAGAAGTGCGTTCTGGCTACTAGGTACGAACGACATATATATATATATATATATATATATACATATATATATATATATATATATATATATATATATATATATATATATATATATATATATATATATATGTCGTACCTAGTAGCCTAGTAGCGTACTACGAACGACATATATATATATATATATATATATATATATATATATATATATATATATATATATATATATATATATATATATATATATGTCGTACCTAGTAGCCAGAACGCACTTCTCAGCCTACTATTCAAGGCCCGATTTGCCTAATAAGCCAAGTTTTCATGAATAATATATTTTCTCTAATTTTTTTCTTATGAAATGATAAAGCTGGCTATTTCATTATGTATGAGGTCAATTTTTTTTTACTGGAGGTAAAATTAACGTAGTTATATGACCGAACCTAACCAACCCTACCTAACCTAACCTAACCTATCTTTATAGGTTAGGTTAGGTTAGGGAGCCGAAAAAAGTTAGGTTAGGTTAGGTTAGGTAGGTTAGGTAGTCGAAAAACAATTAATTCATGAAAACTTGGCTTATTAGGCAAATCGGGCCTTGCATAGTAAGCTGAGAAGTGCGTTCTGGCTACTAGGTACGACATATATATATATATATATATATATATATATATATATATATATATATATATATATATATATATATATATATATATATATGTCGTACCTAGTAGCCAGAACGCACTTCTGAGCCTACTATGCAAGGCCCATTTGCCTAATAAGCCAAGTTTTCATGATTTAATTGTTTTTCGACTACCTAACCTACCTAACCTAACCTAACCTAACTTTTTCGGCTACCTAACCTAACCTAACCTATAAAGATAGGTTAGGTTAGGTTAGGTAGGGTTGGTTAAGTTCGGTCATATAACTATGTGAATTTTAACTCCAATAAAAAAAAATGACTTCATACATAATGAAATGGGTAGCTTTATCATTTCATAAGAAAAAAATTTGAGAAAATATATTAATTCATGAAAACTTGGCTTATTAGGCAAATCGGGCCTTGCATAGTAGGCTGAGAAGTGCGTTCTGGCTACTAGGTACGACATATATATATATATATATATATATATATATATAATATATATATATATATATATATATATATATATATATATATATATATAACTGAAAACTCCAAACCCCAGAGGGATTCGAGCCCAAACAGCCAGGAGCTCAATGCACCACGGCTTACCCGGTTCTTTAACCACTCGACAAACTGTGAATATACAAAAGACGTTGGTAGCAGAGTTTATTTATCCAACATCCCAACAGCACCTGGTGGTAAGCTTGGGCATAGATATTTCATCAAATCACCTCACTTTGTGAGGCCACGTGAGCAACACAAATGCGAACAAGCTCGAACGGTCCCCAATCGTATATGCAACTGAAAATTCCACACCCCAGAAGGATTCGAACCCATACAGCCAGGAACTCAATGCACCATGGCGTATCCGGTTCTTTAACCACTCGACCAACGGTGACTGTACAAAATGTGTTGGTAGCTGAGGTATATTTCCCTAATATCCCGAACTCTAGCAGAGCTGGTAGCCAAACTATTTCCCCAACTCCACACCCCGAGGGGTGAAGTTTTCAGTTAACGAAGTGTTAATGTAAGAATTTAATTTAGGAGGGTTGCTGGAGTTTCCAGTAACCCTACTAGTCATTGCAATATTATTGAAGGCTACTATTTGATTGCATTGCAACTGCTTTGCAGGAAAGGGCTGCAAGAGAATAGAGTAACTGATAGGAGGTTACCTGAGACGTGTCTCCTAACCTACCTACCTTGTTGTTGCAATTTTGTGATTATAGATTAGTATGTTTTGCTTGATTGCATCCGCTGTGAACACTCAGTACTGTTCAGGTCAGTTCATTTGTCCAGTACAACGCGATTACAGGTAGGGTCCTGTAGTTATACTCGTGGCTGGTGTCTAGCTGTTGTAAAGGTGTCACAGGAAGGATTTCGAGTAACGTCAGTGATATTTGTCGTTGTTGTTGTTGTAGTTAGTACTTGTTGAATAAACTGTGTTGTTAAGTGGAACGCTATGTTTCGTTAATCCCCACACATTAACGATTTACCTTTGTTCTGCCATGTTGCCTGGAATTATTGCTATTAAGACTTGGGCTAGATTTATAGCACCACACAACAAAAAATTTGATGTGAGGACCCATGATCTACTTGTCGGATTCACTCCGGCAATTAGCGAAGGTCGACGGCCTAGTGTAAGGGATTTCAAACTTTTGAGGTCTCGGCATTTACTCGCGCCTTCATAACTTTCTATAGTCTCTAGAGTTGGGAATGAGATGTTTACTACGCTTAATGTGTTAGCTAAGCAGTCCCTTCCACAGGAGGTTCATCTAGACTTTCAGTTTAAAATTGACGGATGTACTAGAATTGTTATGAAAAAATCTCACACTGGTAATGGAGTCCAGTGTAGCAGTGACAGCAAATTCTACGGAGGAGCAATTCTACTGCACGTCTATGAGAGAAGAGAGGCGGACCAGTGTCAAAGTGAAGACACTAGGGAGGACAGGCGACATTTGCAGCCTCCAGGCTAACCAAGAGAGAAACTCGGTGGTAGGGAAAATTCTACCCATTGAGGAGACTGACTGTGACAACTACAGAGGGAAGAATCAATGGAAAGGAAACTTCATCATCATGGAGTCCTGGAGGGAGCTACACTTCGTCACTACGTCCTGAAAAGACTACAGCAACAAGGAGCGATTATTGAGGTAGATAAATTTTCCCCTCTCATTCTCCCCTTGTCGTTAGGAAATGTGAATTGAATGTTACATGTGTGAGTTGATAAATAATGTGAGGAGAAAGCCGGACACAGAGAAATTATACATGATTCTTTTAAGGCAGAGGCTCTAATTATTTATTCATTATTTATGTGGAGTCCACGTGTGCTCATGTTATTTATGTGAAGTTTCAAGGAGCCTAATGTCCTAGAGAACAAAGACAAAAGACTCATACTATATAGAGACTGTTGGAGTGTTGCCATATTATTAATGACTTTTGCAGAGGGTTGCCATCTGTAAAATAAGTGGGATATTTTCAGAACGTTATTGTGTAGCCTTAATTCTAGTACTGTGAATAATTTTAAATAAGGTGTTTACTTCGTCTCCTTTATTTCTCTCTATGTTTGTCTTAGGCTTACTGAGGACCAATCAATTTTGGATTAATATCAGACTGGACGATATTATATACCACTGCACGTGAAGAAATTATCTCGCCTCAAGTGAGTACAGGTCAGATGTGTACTTGTGTGGTGGGCAAGCAGGCTGACTGAAGCCTAGTCTTTGTGTGGACGGGCACTTTGAAAGAATTAAATGGAGCGACAGGTTTACCTTACTTGACACGTGGGCAAGGCCGATTTTGATAGTATGGGTTTTCCAGCTGTCTTAATGTGTGCAACTGATGAGGATGGTGGGTCTTGTTTTTGCGGGTCGCGTATTTGGCGGTCGAGATTCCGATCTTGATGGTGTACGCCCCCTCTGGGGTGGCACGTCGTAGGGAGCGGGAAGAGTTTTTTCGGGTGGGGCTTTTCCCTTTCCTGCATCATGATACGTGGGATATGGTCTTTGGGGGTATCTTCAATTGTATCACGTGTGTGGGGGACTGCACTAGCGCCTGCCCGCTAAATGTTTTGGGAGCTTTGCTCGAGGTTTTGCAGTGTTGCGGGTTCCGGGATGCTGCCATTATGTGTGGCGGCGCATTAGATTTTACTTTTGCTGTGCGTGGGGAGTGTTTTCGGCTGGATAGGTTTTACATTCATGGGAAGGTGTGTTCTGTTTTTGAGTTCCGCACTGTCCCTGTTGCTTTCTCAGATCATTGTTTGGTGGTGATCCGGGTTGGTGTGAGGAATCAGGTACGGGTGGGTCCTGGGTGGTGGAAGTTCAATTGTGGGTTGTTGAGTAGTCCGTGTGTCTTTGCGCAGTTCCGGTAGTGGTGGGTCGGGATTGTTGCCCAGCAGTCTACATTCTCTTCTATTTTAGGTTGGTGGGAATGGTGTAAAATGGAATGTCGGAAGTTCTTTGGGGTTGTTGCGAAAAGAGAGGCAGTGGGGAGATTTGGTGTGCTGCGGTTGCTTCAGGTGCAACTTTCTCGTTTGTATGTGCGGCTGAATGCTGGGGTTGATTGTTTTGCGGACATTTCAGGGGTGTAAGGAGCGTATTTGTGGTTTGCGTGGTGAGTTGGCTGCTGGTGTTCGGGTGTGTGCTCGTGTTGCGGAGCGTGTCAATAGGGAGAGGCTTTCTCCCTTTCTTTTGCGTCGGAAGAAGGTGGCTCGGAACTCTGTTCTCCTTACCGGCCTTCAGCGGCCTGATGGTTTTGTCTTCTCCAACATGGATGGGGTTGTGCTTTATGTGCGGCAGGAGTTAGCGGCTCTCTATGAAGAGGTGCATGGGGATGAGTCGCTCAGTGATTCTTTTTTGTGTGGTTGCGCCCCTGGGTTGTTGGTTGAGGATTGTTCTCAGTTGGTGCGGGACGTCTCGTTGGCGGAGCTCTTGGGTGTGGTCCAATCCTTTCATTCGGGGAAGGTGCCCGGTTCGGATGGCCTAACTATGGAGCTCTATGTCACTTTTTGGAATGTGCCGGGGGAGGTTTTTTTGCAAGTGGTGTCTTCGAGGGTGCTTTCTGCCCGGGTCCCAGTATGACGAGATCGTGTGGTTGCTCTCGAAGCCCTGCGATTTGCGTTTTGTATTTTTAATTGGCGGCCTATTACTTTATTAAATGTGGATTACAAGATTGTGTCTAAGCTTTTGCCGAATCGTTGTCGTAGCGTTATTGCATCAGTGATTTCTGTTGAACAATTCTGTGGGGGGGTGCCTGGTCGTTTTCATCTGTAGTGTTATTCTCTGTTTTGTGATGTGCTCCTCTATGCGTCAGAGTGTCACCTGTCGGCGGCGATTCGACAGGGTGACGTAGGCCTTCGTGTTTCGTGCATTGGAGCGACTTAGGTTTCCGTCGTTGTTTGTTAACTGGGTACGCATTCTATATGCTCGGTGTAGTAGTAGGGTTTACTTAAATGGGTTTCTTAGTGCTCCCTTCCCTGTTCGCTGTTTTGTACGACAAGTTGTCGCTTGTCTATGCTTCTCTTTGTGCTTTATCAGGAACCCTTCTTTTGGGCGGTCAAGGCTAGTGCCTTATTTGTTCCTCCTCGGTTGCCTTCTGGTCTTTGGCTGCCCAATTGTGGTTATGCTGATGATACTGTTTTGTTTGTGGCTGCAAAGGGATCTGTCGGTGCTGTGCAGGATCTTCTTCTGCGTTTTGAATTGGTCACGAGAGCGGTTGTCAATCGTGAGAAGTCGTGTTTGATGGGTCTCGGCGAGTGGGCTTTCCGCCTTGTGAGGGCGGGGTCGTGGTTTCCGGTAATTTCTTCTATTCGAGTTCATGGGCTCACCTGGTTTGCCTTGTATAATCATTCCTTGGAATGGAACTGGGGTGCTGTTTCGCGTTCTGTTGGGCTTGCAGTTGGGTTGTTTTCGGATCATTCGTTAACAATCTACCAGCGAGCATTGCTTGACTCTTGCAAGGTGTTGTCACAGGTGTGGTATGTAGCTCAGTGTTCAGCCCCTCCTCCAAATATGGGGAGGTAAATGTAACAGTAAAAGTAAGTACAATTATGAACTATTCATAGCAGTCAGGAATTGTACTTATTTTCACTTAGTATTAAATCGTACAGTCAAATATATTGTGAATATTTGAGTTTACCTGAAAAGCTGAATAGAAAACCATGATCTAACCTAACCATCTGAGAGTTTGAAAATAAGCATTTTGTTGCTTAATTACAATTAGTACTTAACCTATAGCTATATTAATATTACAGTTTTATAAAACTATTTAAACAAAAACTAAAATATATCAATAAATTGTAAAGTAACTCAGGATATTTTAATTTTTTTTATAAAATCTCTATTGTTTAATAAAACTTAAAAATATTCTTTTATTAAAAAAATGTGTATAACATGTTTAACTTGAAAACTTCATCTTTAAATTCTTATTGTCTTAACAGAAAACGAGAATAAATAGTGAGGTAAATGTAACAGCCCAGCAAGTGCAATTTTGTACTATGTATGACAGTAAGAAAATGCACTTATTACACTTAGTATTAAACCATACTGTCAATTCGGAGGATTCGGTGTTTTCCCATGAATCGCAGAAAAGCGCGGGAGCTGGGGAATTAGGTGTATAGGTATGTGTGGTGTGGTGGGTACCATCTGGTTCGTTGTCCCACGTTGGTGTTGGGTGTGCGGGAGGGGGGTGTAGGTATTCCTGACGTCTTTACCAAGGCCAGAGCCTTGTCCTGGGTCTCGTTGTGGCAGGGGTTCGCTATGGGTGGGGAGCTAAATGCGCTGTGTATTTTTTTCTGTTTGGTTTAGTTTAGCTACTTAGTTAATTTGGGGGCTGGTCGGGAAGTGACTTTGTGTACCTCTCCTGTGTTCTGGGCAGTGGAGATTCTTTGGGTTCTCTGCTGTCGCCCTGGCTTTATGTCTCTTTCGTGTAGGGCTGTGTATGAGGTGTTGTTGTGTTGTAAGCATCCTAGGGTGATGGACTTGTTCCCGTGCTGGGATTGGGGGATTTGTGGTTTGTTTTTTTGGGGCGGCACATAGCGCAGCAGCAGCGGGAATTGCTTTTTCAGTTTTTGCATTTGTCGTTTGCGACGAATGAACGGTTGTGCATGCTTGGTTTGTGTGACTCTGCATCGTGTGTGCACTGTGGCTTAGATGAGTCACAGGTGCATGTGTTTTATTTTTGTGAATGGATGCAAGGTCTGGTCGACTGTTTTCGTGGTGTCCTTGAGGTGTTTTGTGGGCCAGAGTATCGGAATGGGGTTTTGCAGTTCTAGTTTCTGTCTTTTCCGCGTGGTTCCCAGAGGGTGCGAAATACAAAAAAAGACAAAAGTGTATTTTGGTGGCTGATTATGTGTATTGTGTGTGGGTTGGAAGACTGGAGGGCTATGGGGTATCTCGGGTTTTGGGCTTCTTCCGGGGGCGGATGTGATATACCTGGTGGTGGTTGCAGCACGCTTTTCCGACGGACTTTTGTCGCTGGTTTACAGTTGCCTATGTTTGTGGGGTTGCCTTCGGGATGGTGGGTGAATAGGGGTTGGGTGGGGATACTTGGTCTTGGGTGGGGTTGGGTTGTCGATGTGTTTAGGGAGGAGGGGGTTCTTGGCTTGGGGTTGTGGGTTTGGGTGGGTGGTGGGGTTGGGTTTTTCCTTTGTGTTCCCCTCCCCTTCCTTCGGGCCTCCTCAGCGAGGGTTTGGGTGGGTTGTGTGTGTGTGTGTTGTGTATGCTGGGGCTGCTCCTGTGC
>WNGS01128490.1:61610-79388 GCA_020271785.1 Procambarus virginalis
GAATACCGGACCTCACAATTATAACGTCGTGAAAGTTTTAGTACGCCTAAGAACCTACGCATGCCCAGTGCAGGCGTAGTTTATTGTACTTTTATAGTAGATAAAAACCCATCTGACCTGTATGTGTATAGGTCTAGGGAACACAGCCAAACTTCTCAGAAGTCAACCCGTCCTCGCAAATTCGTATAGTCAATATTGACTTATTAAATAAGTGCATAGGTGACATACTTAACATAATAGTTTCCCTTGAAAATCTTCATAGAAAACACCGACCTTACTAACCTACTTAGTATATTAAGATAAGCATCTTATTGCTTCGTAATTACAGTTATTACCTAATCTATACCTATAATAGGTTAAGTAACAATTGTAATTACAAAGCTATAAGATGCTTATTTTAACATAACCATACATGGAAATTAAATCATTCACAATTACCTGTAAATCATTTCATGGCACTAAGTAAGTTAAAATCTCAGGTAGCTCGATTGAATAAGCCACCTGATAAATTGCAACTGTATCACAACTTGATACAACAACAACTTGACAGCAAGTTTATTGAAATTGTCGAGGATGATAAACTCTAAAGATGAACATTACTTGCCTCACCACGTCGTGTTGAAAGATTCAATTAAAACACCCATTAGGATTGTAGTCAACTGTAGTTCCAAGGTAACGGCAAATAGTGTCTCATTAAATGATTGCCTACAAACTGGCCTGAGTCTAACACAAAGACTCAATGATGTGCTGCTACGGTTTCGTCTAGGAACCTACGCATATACTGCCGATATAAGTAAGGCTTTCCTTAGAGTAGGTCTCAACAAGAAGACTAAGATTCACTAAGTTCTTCTAAGCAAGATCCTATGATCCACATATGAAATAGAAACCTATAGATTGGCTCAGTCTTATTTGGGGCTACATCTTCTCCGTTTCTGCTTCAAGCAACATTGGATGCCCATTTGAAGAAATCTAATAGCCCTAACAAGATCAAAATTAGTAATAATTATATGTAGACAATCTTCAGGGAACTACAAGTGATGAATCAAAACTGATTGAAATATATCATGAGGCTAATCGCTAATTAATGGGGGCCAACATGTCTCTTCAGTCGTGGGCATCTAATAATAAGCAGCTTGATCAGCAATAGAAAATATATTTTCGGGGGTACAAATACCTCATACTTTGAAAGTTCTTGGTATGGAATGGAATACTTCTTCTGATGAGTTAAATATTAAATGAGTGGAAACTAATAATTCAACTTTAATCATGAGGAAGTTATTATCTTTTGTCAGTAAAGCATTGACCCTTTAGGCCTGATCAGCCACATTTTAATTAAGGGCAAACTCCTAATACAGGAATGTTGGCAAACAAAAATGGGTTTGGATGATCTGTTGCCTAGTGATGTGCAAGACAAATGGCAGCAAATAACCACGGATCTAAATACTCTCAGTACCCTTAAATTCCCTCTTAATGCTATAGGACTAAAACATCCGCTAAAATTGCATGTGTTTTGCGGCACGTCAGGAAAGGCATATGACGCAGTAGCCTATTTAGAGAACACAGAGCAATCAACACTACTTATTTTAACGTCAAATGTCTCTGCTAAAGAAGCGTTCATTGCCACAAATGGAATTAACAGCTTTGTTGGTAGGTGTCGATTGGCTCATTACCTGACCAAGACACTAAACGACATTCACTTCTCTGAGATAGTATGTGGTCAGACAATAGGGAATGTTACAATGGGTAAAAAACAACCAAGGACATGATGATTAATATTTTAACCATTAAGTAGATGTACCCGTGATGACAGATTAATGATTTAGTTTCTTATACCTGTTACATAGATCCGGGACATCCGTCAGGTACTCACTAATGTACTGACTTACTAACATGTAATAAATTTATAACTTCGGGGGGAAGCATCAGGTACGTCAGTACTAAATCATGAACAGGAACCCGTGTTTTGTCTCGGAGTTATGTCAGAAATTTCAGACACCCCAAATACTAACACCTAGTACGATGAGATAAATTTGTTGTGCTAGGAAATTTAATTTACTAAAGTTACTACAAGTAGCATAGTGTGTTAAAAATTCGGAAATGTTCAATTTTACTTGATGTAAGGGTTTGAGCTTCAAATTGTCACAAACAAAAGCAAACTGTTGTGACCCTTGGTCAAAAAGATCATGTGTGGTGATCTTTGATTTCTCATTAGTTAGTTGTAGCTGAGCTGTAAGTAGTGTTGCAGTATTATCTGATTTAGTAACAAGTACATTGACTTGTTGATGTACTTTGCAGTATTGTACAGCAGTGGAAGGATTCTGTTCCACTTGAGGTTTTGGGGACCTAGTTTGTGGTTCTCCACACAGTGTTGAGTGATGTTGGCCTTTATGGCACTTGTTGCACATATGCAATACAGTCGTACAGGTGCTGGGATCATGTGATCCCAAACATCTTGTACATTTATTTAACTCTTTGAGACGTTTAATTCTCGCAGTACGACCTGAGTATGTACGACATCTGTATGCTATATGTTCTCCTTGACTGAACAAAAAATTTCCCCCTCCCATAGTAGTAGTTTTAGGAGGTACATTTACCTCATGTTTGGAGGGACTTACCGTATAGGTACCACTAGAGGAATTTGAGATTACCAGTGGAGATGTAAGGAAGCTTTTGCTAGAGTTGGATGTGACAAAGGCTATAGGCCCAGATGGAATATCACCATGAATACTAAAAGAAGGAGCAGAGGAACTGTGCCTGCCACTCTCCATGCTGTATAACAAATCACTGGTAACAGGTGAACTGCCAGAAATTTGGAAGGTGGCAAACGTAGCCCCGATATACAAGAAAGGGGATAGACAGGAGGCATTGAACTACAGGCCATTGTCCCTAACTTGCATACCATGCAAGCTAATGGAGAAAATTGTGTGCAAAAAGCTAGTTGAACATCTGGAGTGAAGGAAGTTTGTGACACAACACCAACATGGTTTCATGGAATGGCAAGTCATGCCTCACCGGATTAATTGAATTCCACAATCAGGCTACAAGAATCAGACAAGAAAGAGAGCGGTGGGCAAACTGTATATTTTTGGATTGTCAGAAAGCCTTTGACACAGTGCCACACCAGAGACTAGTGCAAAAGCTGGAGATGCAAGCAGGAGTGAAAGGGAAGGTACTCCATTGGATAAAGAAGTACCTAAGTAACAGAAGGCAGCAAGTCACTGTGCGGGGGTGAGGTCTCAGATTGGCGAGATGTCACCAGTAGGTTCCCATAGGGTTCAGTCCTTGGACCCATACTGTTTCGTTTATTTGTAAATAATATTCCAGATGGTATAGAATCATTCCTCTCATTGCTTGCTGATGATACAAAAATTATGAGGAGGATTAAGACGGAGGAAGACAGTATGAGACTACAAGATGACCTAGACAGACTGTATGAATTATCCAACAAATTGCTACTAAAGTTGAAACCGAGTAAATGTAAGGTAATGAAACTAGGCAGTGGAAACAGGAGGCCAGATACAGGATACAGAATGGGAGATGAAATCCTTCATGAAACGGACAGAGAGAAGGATCTAGGAGTTGATATCACACCAAACCTGTCTCCTGAAACCCACATCAAAAGAATAACATCTGCAGCTTATGCGAGTCTGGCTAACATCAGAACTGCCTTCAGGAACATGTGTACGGAATCATTCAGAACCTTGTATACCACATATGTAAGACCAATCCTGGAGTATGCGGCCCCAGCATGGAGCCCGAACCTTGTCAAGCACAAGGCGAAGCTTGAAAAAGAGATTTTCCACTAGGCTAGTCCCAAAACTAAGAGGCATGAGTTACGAAGAAAGGCTGCGAGAAATGCACCTCACGACACTAGAAAAACAGAAGAGTAAGGGGAGACATGATCATTACCTACAAAATTCTCAGAGGAATTGACAGGGTAGATAAAGATAAACTGTTTAATACAGGTGGTACGCGAACAAGGGGACAGAGGTGGAAACTGAGTACCCAAATGAGCCTCAGGAACGTTAGAAAGAACTTTTTCAGTGCCAGAGTAGTTAACAGATGGAATGGATTAGGAAGTGATGTGGTGGAGGCTGACTCCATACACAGTTTCAAATATAGATAAGATAGAGCCCAGTAGGCTCAGGAATCTGTACATCAGTTGATTGAGAGTTGAGAGGCGGGGACCAAAGAGCCAGAGCTGAACCCCCATGTGAACAATTAGGTGAGTAAAATTAGGTGAGTGCACGAACTCACACAAACACATACACAAACACCCACACGAGCATACTCACAAAAAAGCACAAACACACGCGCAAGCACACTGTTGGCCGAGCAGACAGCACGCTGGACACATGATCCTGTGGTCCCGGATTCGATCCCGGGCGCCGGCGAGAAAACGATGGGCAGAGTTTCTTTCACCCTATGCCCTGTTACCTAGCAGTAAATAGGTACCTGGGAGTTAGTCAGCTGTCACGGGCTGCTTCCTGGCGTGTGTGAGTGTGTGTGTGGGCGTGGGAAAAAATAGTAGTAGTAGAAACAGTTGATTGACAGTTGAGAGGCAGGCCAAAAGAGCAGAGCTCAACCCACACTTGCACACCTAGGTGAATACAACTAGGTGAATACACACACAAATACTTACACACAATTTTTTTAAATTATCAGGGGAAAGCGCCAAGCCTTTACGACTTTATAGCACGTGGAAGGGGTCAGGATAAGGATTTGGGATGGGACGGGGGGAAGGAAATGGTGCCCAACCACTTGGACGGTAGGGGATTAAACGCCGACCTGCATGAAGCGAAACCATCGCTCTACCTTCCACTCACACACAAACATGTACACACAAATATACACAAGTAAACAGACATGCAACCCACACACAAACAGAGGTACGAGGTGTGAGGTATGAGGAAATGCTACGGGAGCTGAACCTCAGGTCCTTGGAAGACAGAGGAGAAGGGGTAGACATGGTCACCATCTACAAAATTCTTAGAGGAGTTGACAAGGTGGATAAAGGCAAACTATTCAGCATGGATGGAACATGAACAGGAGGACACAGGTGGAAACTTAGTATCCAATTGAACCAGAGAGATATTAGAAAGAATTTGTTCAGTGTCAAAGTAGGTAACAAATGGAATGCATTAGGCAGTGATGTGGTGGAGGCTGACTCCAAACACAGTTTTAAATGTCCATATGATAGAGCCCAATGTGCTCAGGATTCTGTGCACGAGTTGATTGACAGTTGAGAGGCGGGACCAAAGAGCCAAAGCTCAACCCCCACAAGCACAAGTTGAGTACAGACACTCACACACATAAGCACTTGTAACTGAAATCAACGTATTTTAAACGTTATTAATACGACTCTTTAAATATAATGTTACTTTCCTACAATGAATTAAAAATGTTATAAAAACCCTGTGAGTTTGTTGGTTCAGTGCATTTGAAAAAAAAAACTCCAATACAACCGTGTATATGGGTAATTTGTGAAACCCTGATTTGGTGTCAGTGATTGCCTCAGAAACCTAAAGGATTCAGCTGCATTCCAGGTTACATTTCGTTGAGTATATTGGGGTTAAGTGGTTTAAGGAGTGTGCATGGGAGTACCCAGTCAATATCCTCTCTATAGCTCCTACTGGTTTTCTCATCACCTTACCTATTGGTGACCACCTTAGCTATTAATGTTCACCTTAGCTATTAATGATCACCTTAGATATTAATGATCACCTTAGCTATTAATGATCACCTAAGCTATTAATGATCACTTAGCTATTAATGATCACCTTAGCTATTTGGAAATGATGCCCTTCCGATATATTATTGTCACATCCAATGATGATCACATTCTTACATATTGTAGATTGCCCACTGATAATCCTTGATACTGAAAATTATGTTATGCAATGATGATCACTTTTCTCATTGGTTATCCCCATACATGATTGATTGATTAATAAATATTATGCCACCCCTATTGGTGGCCTGGGCATAAATAGCCCGTAAGTGGAGGCTTTTTCGAGCCATTACCAGTAGCAATAGCTTTGTAGATTTGTAGATGGATGGCGTTCTTCGTGGTTGATTTCAGCCTCAGAGGGTTGGCTGTGCCGGTTATGGAGCTGGAGGGTTAGTGTAGACCTCCAGGTCTTCCGTTTTTTCTTTGGTTGAAACTTGCTGCAAGTTGACATGGCTGTGCTGTCGTTGGAGTTTGGTGAGGTGGCCTCGATGAGGAGGTCTTGTACCGGGTAGGTGTCGTATTTGTGACTCGGCGCTGTAGTTCCTGCTAAGATTTCCTCGCTTGATAAGTCCATAACATCCATTGTTGGTGTTTTTGTCTTTGGTCTTGCATCCTGAGGCAGGCTCAGGTGTCTTGGATTAGTGCTATTAGCTATTTCAGGAGTGTTGGTGGTGCTGTTAGTATTTGTAGACAGTTCATCTGCTAGCGTGTCTGCTGAGATGGTGATGGCAGAAATGTTGGGAGATGGAGAGGGAAATACCTCTGTTCGTGCTCTCTGGGTCTTTGATGGTTCTGGAGACTTGGATGGTTCCGGAGTCGTAGTGGAGGCAGTGAGACTTGCGTCTGGGGTGATGATGGGGTCCAGGCCGTTGGCTAAGTACAGCGTGTTAAGTTTCTTGACGAATCTTTTATTGTCGGGTTCGGCAAGCTTTTCTGCTAGTCGAATAAGACCAGGGATAATGCCTGCATGTGATGCAACGAACTGTGAGGGTGCTGGTTGGTGTTTAGGTTACCTGTGTGGAGGTCAGTTGGCCTGTTGGAAGGAGTTACTGTTTAATAGGACAGGGACGTCTTCTAGTAGGTTGGTGGGAGCAGAGGCGCTGGGTTTGGTGCCATTGGTTCAGGCGGCGGAAGTAGATGGTTTGGCTTTATTGGATTCAGCCTGGATCGTAATAATTTCCTGTCTGTGAGGGGGCAGCGGAGGAAAATTTCAGGGTGATCTCTGCTGCAGAGCAGGCAGCAATAGGTTTTTGACTTGCAGAAGGAGTAATGATGGTTCTGGCCGCAAAGGCTGCTCTTCTGGACGGGGTGCTGGCACTTGTTGGTGGGATGGGAGTAATCGTAGCACCGGAACTACTCTTGGAGGTTGTGGAATCGTTCCTTTTTCACTTGGAAGAGTGGAATCTGTATGTGGAAGCAGTGGAGACCATGTATCGCAACCTGATTAGCCGCGGCTAAGGTGGTGAAGTGTATTTTCATTAAGTGGCGCTTGTCGTCGTCGGCTTCGTTGCTGCAGAAAAATATCGAATACACCCAGGTTTGGGTTCTCTTCCTCGATGTTGGTAATGATCTTCGTTTGTTCTCGGTCCGCAATCCATCGGCTGGTCCCGCTGATAAAGACTGTTCGGCCGGCGGTGTACTGACGTGGGAAGAGAGGAGAGAGGTGGTGCACTCTGCGAAGTGTGCGATCGAAATCCTGGAGTTTTTCGAGATCCTTCACACACGAGAAATTGAGCACAATATTCTCCCTTTGTTAACCAATGTCATTGGTTTAATGCCGGGGCCTTCTATTAGGATCTTCAAAACGTCGCTTTTGGTAAAAGCACGGCCGTCCATGGGGCGAGTCCTGACTTTTAGGCGTTTGTGACGCATTGTCGTTGTTAAAACCCCTCAACGGGTCGTAAGGGTGACGGATGTCTTGTGAAGTTACTCAGGCTTGCTGATTCTGGTTACTCTGATCGTCTGGATGCTGACTGTGGGGTGATATGTCTGTCGATGCTGTGGACCCTTCCCATTACCCCCCCTTACCTGTAAATAATCATCCGTTACCTGTTAATGATCACCTTAGCCTTTGATGATTATCTTAGAGAATAATGATCACCTGAGCCAATGATAATCACTTTAGCCATGGTTGATCACTTTAGACATTGATGTGGAAAATTTCCTCTACAATAATAAGTGATTAATAATCATTAAAAATAAAATACTGAATTGTAAATCCTTTATGAGAATGAAATTCTTTTTTCACAAATAAATAAATAAAGGAGATCATAACATAACTGTTCTGTAAGGCCTATGTGCAGAGACATGTAGTCGCTCATGGCTCTATACCATGCCAGTAAAATAAAACGATTAGTTAGATAATTTCTAGTTGAGGAAAGCATTGACCATTTTTAATTCCCAATAAAAAATGTTGATTCTTCCAATAGCTACTAAATAATAGTAGTAGTCTCTTATATGAGAACGCTTACACTCATTACCTACAAACAACCCATTAAACATTCTACAAGACTTTAAAATGGTCTTTTTCCACCATTTTGTATTAATTAACATTAATAAATGTTAATTAATATTAACATTTATTTTCCACGGTCCACCATTAGCACTCTTCATCGAACCTAAGTGAAACCCTAGGTACCATTTGCATTGTGTTGTTAGGCTAAATAAGTTATATCTACGTAGTATAGAGGGTTATTGGGTACAGTTACGAGGGTTTAATATAATAATCAACAAGTGAGTTGAATTAATGTTCATCTCAAATAATTATGATATAATCATATGTTCTTACTGTTACTTTAGCACAAAATTTGCCAGCAGGAAGAAGTCAGACAACATAAGTTGACCTATCAAGAGAGAGCAACAGGGCGGCCATATTGGCACCAACCCAAGTTTGAGACACGCCCATGTTTCTTGCCAGCTAAGACTCCCCATTTTAAAAGACACTAACATGAATCTGTGTTTTCAAGTAATTACTCATGACCTAAAATAAGCAGGACACTTGAATAAGTTCTAGTCTAGATGCCTTTATCAGTGTTGCCGATGTCAGTTAACTGGTTGTGTTACATGTAGTCTGGTGTGCCATACATGTTGGTGCAGGTCATATGAGCCGCCAAGTGCTACCCACTTGAACTGAGGACAAAACAGTAAATGTAAAACTTTGACATTGAAATTAAATGAATTTAAAGAACGGTTCAACAACTAACTGGATACCCTAAATTCTAATTGAATAAAATATAAATAAACTAACCTCCCAATGTGTTGTGGTATCAACAATTTCAAACTCTTATACAGACCATTTCTCACTACAATTACCAAGACCTTCACCGCAATTGATGATCACCTTACCTATTACTGTTCGGTGGGGTGGTGCAATATCTTAACATAGTGATGATCACTTACCCTTTACTGATCACCTTACATATTGATGATCACTTTACCTATTACTGATCACCTTACATATTGATGATCACTTTACCTATTACTGATCACCTTACATATTGATGATCACTTTACCTATTACTGATCACCTTACATATTGATGATCACTTTACCTATTACTGATCACCTTACATATTGATGATCACTTTACCTATTACTGATCACCTTACATATCGATGATCACTTACCTATTACTGATCACCTTACATATTGATGATCACCTTACCTATTATTGATCACCTTACATATTGATGATCACCTTACCTATTATTGATCACCTTACATATTGGTGATCACCTTACCTATTATTGATCACCTTACATATTGATGATCACTTACCTATTACTGATCACCTTACATATTGATGATCACCTTACATATTGATGATCACCTTACCTATTATTGATCACCTTACATATTGATGATCACTTATTATTGATCATCATAGCCAGTGATGACCCTCCCAGATGTTAATATTAGCAACTGATCATACCACCTTACCAAGTGATTAATTATCCCCTTACCCCTTGATGATCCCCTTGGGTATTGATCAACTTGCACGTAGAAAGTCACCTAACCTATTACCAATCTCCTTTCCCTTTTATGATCTCACCCCTTTCATTGATGGTGCCCTCATGCCCGTTGACGCTGTGATCTTATCTTATTCATTGATAATCTTAGCCTAGCCTATTTATTAATATTATCAGAGTAATTGGCGATATTAATTTATCCACTGATAATCTTTTCAAATGCATTGATGATCCTTATTATATCACTGATGATTTTATCCATTGATGAACTTTTCTTATTAATTGATGATCTTATCTTATTTACTATTGATCTTATCTACTGATCTTTTCTTATTCACTAAACTTTTCTTATTCACTGAACTTTGTAAATTATTAATATTTTCCTATTCATTATTTTCTTGTTCACTGATGATCTTATTTTATTCACTGATAATAATTTCTTATTTTATCCATTGCTGATAATTTCTTTTACATTGATAATCTTATTCACTGATGATCTTTACGTATCTATTAATTATCTTATCAATTGATGACAATATCTATTGATGACCCAGTCTTATGCACTTATGCTCATATTTATTGAAGATCAATCTTAAGCATTGATGACCTTATAACCATAGGTGATTTAGCTAAATTTCATGTTGATGTTCTTAATTAATGGGAATGTGGTCTTATTGATGACCCCCTATCCACTTATGACCATTGATAATTCCATGTCAAGTACAAACCCCCTTATCTAATGAGGGCTATCCATCCTCGTTGATGTACTCATTACCTACAAATAACCCTTGACCCATTATGAGCCTTCACACACTGGGAACACATTAACCATCAAGGAGTGTGGACGCAGGTTGTGAGCGTCAGTGGGGTGGTGCTAACGACGAGGCCCAGGAAGGCTCTTGGTATAACCCGTTTACCAAGACCAGCCTCAACTCGGTAATTATGAATCACTTTCTTCATGTTAATTGTAGATTGCTGGTTCATCTACTCACTGCCACTTGTGATACTATCTTACTATCCTCTCCTCCTCCCATGCCTATGACCAGTGCCTTGACGTGGCAGCAAGCACTCCTCTATGACCAGTGCCTTGACGTGGCAGCAAACACTTCTCTATGACCAGTGTCTTGACGTGGCAGCAAACACTCCTCTATGACCAGTGTCTTGACGTGGCAGCAAACACTCCCCTATGACCAGTGTCTTGACGTGGCAGCAAACACTTCTCTATGACCAGTGTCTTGACGTGGCAGCAAACACTCCCCTATGACCAGTGCCTTGACGTGGCAGCAAACACTCCCCTATGACCAGTGCCTTGACGTGGCAGCAAACACTTCTCTATGACCAGTGTCTTGACGTGGCAGCAAACACTCCCCTATGACCAGTGCCTTGACGTGGCAGCAAACACTTCTCTATGACCAGTGTCTTGACGTGGCAGCAAACACTCCTCTATGACCAGTGTCTTGACGTGGCAGCAAACATTCCCCTATGACCAGTGTCTTGACGTGGCAGCAAACACTCCCCTATGACCAGTGTCTTGACGTGGCAGCAAACACTCCCCTATGACCAGTGCCTTGACGTGGCAGCAAGCACTTCCCTATGACCAGTGCCTTGACGTGGCAGCAAGCACTCCCCTATGACCAGTGCCTTGACGTGGCAGCAAGCACTCCCCTATGACCAGTGCCTAGACGTGGCAGCAAGCACTGCCCTATGACCAGTGCCTTGACGTGGCAGCAAGCACTCCACTATGACCAGTGCCTTGACTTGACAGCAAGTCAATGAGTGTGGACGCAGGTTGTGAGCGTCAGTGGGGTGGTGCTAACGACGAGGCCGAGGAGAAACATAGAGACTGGAATCCTCATATTCTGCTATCCCAATCACGATACTGCCATGATCAGTAGCTTTTAAGTTGGCACTATATATTTCCTGCACAGTTTTCTGTGAGTCTCTTAATTTATTCATTTGTTGATAGCAGCTTTAATGTGTTAATCTAACTTCACACACAATCTACTGGTGTTTGGGTTAGATATGTTCTCACACTGATAAATTTTCTTATTAGTTGGCATTTAAAGGCTGTGAGGGATCATTTAGGGCTTGATTTGGATTTGCCATGATTGTTGGGTGAACACTCAACTTTGTATATAATTCAAGAATAAATGTAATTGTTTATGTATTCTGATAATGTATCCAGTGAGCTAATTGGATGCGATTCTGAGTTCGTTCATCTAATACGCTCAGACTCTGGATTAACTGACCTTTTTGACAATCAAAAGCGTAATATTTAGAATTAATTCAAGTTCGTATGCAACGTGTCTTAGTTTGCAAAGTGCATCGAGTAATCAAAATGAAAGTTATAGAAATAATTGGTGTACCCCTGAGTACAAATAATTGACTGTTTGACAGTGAATAATTATATGAAAATATTATTATGTAAGTTTAATACAAAGTAATTAATTATCAAAAGAAGGCACCAAACCGGGAAGGCTATTTTGCACCATCAAATGTGCAGAATAATCAGAGGGCGCTAAATATCACCAAGAATGCCAATACGAGAACAAAAACGCATAAGGCGAACGATATCAAAAGTATCCGAGTCACCAAGAATTCTACTGAGGGACAGGTGACCGCGAGGGGTGGTTGGAAAGCAAGACACACGCTCGTCCTGGAAGTCAGGACATTCAAGAAGGACATGCACGACCGTAAGAGGGACAATGCAATTAGGACAATAAGGAGCAGGGCGGCGCTCCATCAAGTGACCATGGGTTAAGCGAGTATGGCCAATACGCAACCTCGCCAGAACTGTTTCCCATCGCCGGTTACGGTGGTAGGAGGACGGCCACAAGGAAACACAACATTTAAGAGTACGTAGTTTGTTACTAGTAACAGTCGACCAAGAAGCCTGCCAACGGGTAAGGATGGAGGAATGGATAACCGGGTAAAAGTCGGAATATGGAATACCTTTACGAGAGATGGGACAAGAGCGGACAGCTTCCTTGGCGGCAGCATCCGCACGCTCATTTAAAGACACACCAATATGGCTGGGAACCAAATAAAACTCAACCGACTTAAATTTACTGTGAACAAGAAACAGCCAATGCCGGATCTCGACAACTACTGGATGATCCGGATTAAAGGACCCGAGAACCATAAGGGAACTACGAGAGTCAACAACAACTACAAAGGAAGACTCACAACGAGAAAGCAGGAGACGAAGAGCATAGAGAATAGCATAAAGCTCTGATGTAAAGATTCTAGTCTCTGGAGAGAAGCGACACATATAATTGTGATCAGGAAAAACAACAGAGTAGCCAACACCGTCCGCAGACTTAGACCCATCGGTGAAGACAGAAACGGAGCGGGAGTGAGAAGAAAAGTGCTCAAGGAAAAGGCGTTTTAGAACCATAGGAGTGGTAAAAGCTTTAGTGATGCGGATCAAGGATGTACAAAACTGGGGAAGAGGGACTCTCCACGGAAGGAAAGAAGGAACAACACGAGGAGAAACATTACAAACACGAACGGAAAGAGAATCCTGTAAGCGAGATAACGGACAGAAAGAGGGAGGTCGTGAAGAGGAACAGGAACTGCAGCAGGGGTAAAAGTTAAAGCACGACAGAGGCGAGAGGAAGGATGTTGTAAGAACCGCACAAGATAGCGAAGATAGTAGCGATGACGGCGGTCTTGGAGAGACAGGAAGCCAGTGTCAACATACAAGCTAAGGATGGGAGTCAAACGAAAGGCACCAGAACTGAGGCGCAACCCAGTATGGTGCAAAGCATCAAGACGGCGAAGAGCAGAAGGAGAAGCAGACGAGTAAGCTGGGCAATCATAATCGGCTTAGACAGGACGAGAAGGAAAAAACATGGGGAACGAACTTACCCGCTATCTTGTGGATACGCTTTCAGATCTGTGGCATGGGAGTTTCGGACGTAATTATGGAGACATAAGATGCGCAACATTTACGTTTAGCCATACGGATGGCCCTACAGGCCACCGCACTCACTTTCCGAAAGAAAAGAAAAGAATCGGCTGTCTGCCGACGGCGGTGCCTCTTCCAGGCAGCACGCTTACAGCGGACAGCCCGAGCACAGTCTGCATTCCACCAGGGAACGCACTTCCGTGGACCCCGAGAGGAAGAGCGAGGAATAGAGCGGAGGGCAGCGTCGAAGACAATGTCATGGAAAAGGAGGAGAGCGCGAGGGAGAGACAGATGTGAGAGGTCAGAGCGAGCAGCACTGAGGGTAAAGAGGGTCCAGTCCGGTTTAGCAAACTGCCACCTAGGGAAGGAGAGGGAAGGACGAAAAGAGAAAAAGGAAACAAGGATGGGGAAATGGTCACTGCCATGGAAGTCATCAAGAACCTGCCACACGAAATCTAAGTAAAGAGAAAAAGAGCAAAGAGAAAGATCAAGACAGGAAAGGATGCAAGTCCGAGAATCCAAATGAGCGGGTTCACCAGAATTCAGAAGAGACAGGGAAGAAGAGAGGATAACGGCCCCAGAAGGCGACCTCGGGTATTTATCAGAACATCACCCCAAAGAGAATGACGACAATTGAAATCACCCAGCAGGAGCACATGCTCCGCAAGGAGTCCAGGAGGTGTTTCAGATCAGGAAGAGAAAGCGGGACACTAGGGGGACGATAAATGAACAAACTGTGTACCATTTCCCCCACAAAGATACAAGTAGCAGAACGATGGAGAGGCGAAGCAAAAAGTACGGAGACAAAGGGAATATTAGAGCGAATCAAGAGAGCAGAAGAATTAGGAGCCCCAGCAACAGCTGGGGGGGGGGGGAGGGGAGAGAAAGGAATAGCCACGAAAACGACCAGGACGAGCACCAAGCATTGGTTCCTGGAGACGGACACAAAGGGGCGAAAACAGCGAAATCAGAGGTGGAGTTTGAGGAAATTGGCATAATAACCTCGGACGTTCCATTTAAGAAGACATCGACGAGAAGAGAAAGGACAACATTACATTACTACATGAAATGTAGTAATTAGATGATGTGTAGATGTAATTACATTACATCTACATTAATGACCTTCCAAATGCCTCAACCCAATTCTATTTGCTGACGATACAACCTTCATTTACTCCAGTCCTGACCCCTTGCTCTAAATGCCACAGTAAATACTGAGCTAAATAAAGTCCATCTTTGGCTAACTGCCAACAAACTCACCCTTAACATTGACAAAACTTTCTATATTCTGTTTGGTAATAAATCCTCTAATCAAATAAATCTCAAAATAAACAATACCCAAATTTGTAACAAATTAGATGGCAAGTTCCTTGGCGTTCTCATTGACCACAAGCTGAATTTCCAGGGACACATTCTAAATATATCAAAAAAGTTTCAAAACTTTCAACGGTTTCAAAAACCGTTGGTATTCTTTCTAAGATCAGATATTATGTACCCCGACCTGCTCTGGTGACTCTCTATTACTCCCTCATCTATCCATATCTGAACTATTGTATTTGTGCTTGGGGTTCTACTACCCAAAATCATTTACGTCCTCTAGTTATTCAACACAAAGCTGCTACTAGGATAATATCCAACTCTGGCCCCAGACATCACTCGGTACCCCTACTCAAATCTCTGAATATGTTAGATATTAAGTCACTGCACATTCTCTCATGTGTATCATACATATATAAAACGCTGAACTGTAATGCCAATCCTGAACTCGAAAGCTTCATTGAAGGTTGTAACAGAACCCATGAGCACCACACCAGAAATAAATACAGTTTTGATTTTCCAAGAGTACGACTTAACCAAACTAGAAATGCTCTACAAATCAAGGGACCTAGAATGTGGAATGACCTTCCCAACCATGTTAAAGACTATACGTCTCTAACCAGTTTAAGATTAAAACTAAACACTACTTAATAAATTCCCTGTAATCTACCTTACCCCTCTATTGTCAACCCATGTCTGTTATTATTTTAATCAACGCTGTCAACCTTTTGTATTTGTGCTGCTTTTTCAGTCATGTTCCCCCTTTTTTTTATCTTTATTTGTATTTGCTCTCAACACATTTTATTCTTTATACTCAATTAGTATAAGTTCTAGATATTAATGTTTTTCCTGCCCAAAAACATTGCGTAATAGTGGTTTTAGGCATTGTATGTACTAGCTCTATCTATAAATCAATCCATTAATGTAACATCACTTTTATGTATGTACCTTACCTGAATAAACATATTTATTTATTTATTTATAACAACAGAGTACAAGGAAGAAACAAAGGCAAAGAGCAACACAGCATATTAATGAATATCAGGGTCGGGATCAGGGTCAGCAAAGTCAGGGTTAGGGGGCATGGGTAAACTGAGCAAAGATGGAGGGAAAGAAGCAGGAGAAGAGACCAGAGGTGGGTGGGTGGGGTCCGGAGGAGGAGGAGGAAGAGAAGCAGACAGCAGAGAGGAGCAGTCAAGGACAACAGCAGGAAGAGGGGGAGTAGAAAGAGGGGAGCGCACCTCAGCAAGGGCAGCAACCGAGAGGGAAGCGGGGGCCAAAGAAACCTCCATAGCAGGAACAGGGGGCGCAACCACCGAAATGGGAAAGGAAGGAGCGATAGAGGCAGAAGTAGGGGCCGAGGAAGAAAGCGAAACCTTCTAACCCGCTGAGGAGCAGGAAGGAGAGGAGTCAGGCTTACACTTCTGACTTAAAGAGACAGGTGTCCTAGCAACTACGTACTGGGCAACGGATTCTAGCGTCTCAACAGGAGAAGCTGAACGATAGCACACACGACGGCCGTTTGAAGAGCGATGGACATCAGCCCGCACCAACAAGCGGCGGGGAAAGTCAAGAGACGGAGGGGATGGATGGGAAGGAGGAACGGAGGGAGACGAGGAAGAAGACACAGGAGACAAGACAGACCGGGCAGACTGAAGGGGATCCTCAGACAGGACCAGGAGGTGGATTCTTTGGGACAGAACTCAAAGAAACATAGGAGGGGGGCAGTGGGTGTATCAGGGTCTAAGGCCCGGAAACGGTTGTGAGTCTGAGGAAGGCGGGAAGGACGAGGAGCGGAAGAGCGCAACATGCGAGCATAAGGCGGGAGCCGGCAAACCTGGCGCCTCGCCTCAGGAAAAGATAAATGCTCCCGGTGCTTCAAGTTGAGGACGGCTGCCTCAAGCTTGTAATGGACACACGCACGGGAGAAGGTAGGATGGGCCTCACCACAGTTGAGGCAACGAGCCCGGGGAGAAATGAACTCCGACTTAGAGTGACCTTCGCCACCACACAAAGGACAGAGAGAGAGACAGTCCCAGAGCAGCGGAGGGCACCATGCCCAAACCTCCAGCACTTGTTACAGAGCCTAGGAGAAGGAATGTGCTCCTGGACAGAGCATCTGGCACCTTCAAGAATGATAGAGGGTGGAAGGGTCCGACCATCAAAGGAATCTTCACAACCCGAAAGGTTGACAGCGACTACCACGAGGGGGACGAGTAAACGTGTCCACCTGGAGAATAGAATGCCCCTGGGCATCAAGGATATGTCGAATATCGTCGTGGCAGTCTCACAGATCCTGAACACTGGTCGCAACATGGGGCGGGAGGAGAATAGTGCCAACACTATGCGTTCAACTGAGCATTCTTGAGACCCGAACAGGGTCTCGCCAAGGCAGGATAAGGCAGCCAAGCAGGAAGCTGCATCCTGGAGAAGGAGCAGCAACGCACACAAGTACCGAGACGAGTGGGGTTGAAGGTAACAGAGGCATCCACGGAATCAACGAGATGTCGATGGAGGGAGAAAATCGTCAGGAGGCGCAGAATCAAGAGGGAGGAGATCAAAATATTTGGCGGATGAAGTGGGACCAAACAAGGCTTGATAGGTATAAGAACGGAAGGAATCGAGCGAGGGCGGCCGTGACGAGGACGGCGTTGAGAACCCCAGAGAGAGGGGTTAAAAGGCGCAGTAGTTACAACTAGAGATGGGCCGCGCCAGGGAACGAGGTAGTCACCACTGGGGGCTTGGGCTCGACCCAACCACAGAGGAGGGAGGGGCGAGGGGAGAGTCAGAGAAGCCAAGGAGGAGCAAGGTCGGGGCTCATGCAGCGGAGGCTACAGAGCCCGGTCTTCCAA